>ML660247.1:7977915-8015504 GCA_007570785.1 Antilocapra americana
GTGTGTGTGTGTGTGTGTGTGTGTGTGTGTGTGTGTGTGTGTGTGTGCTGGTGCTCCGCCCTCGCTGGCAGACGCATCTTACCTTCTTGGGGAGCAGGGGAGGGAGGGATCAGCAGGAGTTTCCGGGTGATGGCGTTGGGTTCTGGCTGCAGCCAGTCCTAGGCGGAGGATGCAGGGTTGGCCCCGGGGTGTCTGGGGGGCTCTCTGCTCCCAGCTTGCCCTCCCCACCAGCCCAAAGCCCCAGACGTTCCCAAAGCTGCAGCGGCGGGGCTGCGGTGGCCCCAGAGAACTAAAAGTCCCCGCAAGGAGCTATGAGTGTCGCCTGTCTGAAACTTCTCAGGTTTGCCACCCTTAAGGTCTGGTGTTTTTCCCACTGACCTGGGAATCGAGGTGCCTTTTCCTCGCGTCTGTGTGACCAGGCTGGGGAGGACAAATGCTAATTTGGACTGCAGAGGAAGAGAGAAAGGCAGATGCAGAGGGAGAGTTTGGCCTGGGCCGTTGCTGTGCTGGTGCACAAACCTGACCCCGGGTCCAGCCGCCTGCAGTGGTCCCGAGAAGAGCCAACCCGAGGCCCGGGATGGCCGCACTGCCTCGCGGGCCGTCTTCGGTCCCGCCTCTGCAGGGCCGCGCGGCGGGGCGGCCGGGGCAGGCGGGCGACGGCGACAGCCTCTTCCACCACCTGCGCGCCTTGCGACCTTGACCCCGCTGGCCAGCATCTTCTCCCGCCTGGTGGGGCGCCTGGCCGGGGGTGTGCCGTGGGATATATGCCCACCCCGCCATGGCCGATTCACCGCAGGTGCCCGAGTGACACCCGCTGCGACTCCCCCTTTATATAACCGCAAGAACAGTCAACTTCTGGAAGACCCAACTGGTCTCCAAACCTCTGGTCTTTTGCACTTAACACTTGTCCTAGGGTAGATGGTAAAAATGGAAGGGAAAGCATGCCTACTTTATTAGTTGTGGAGGGGGGCGTGCGATGCAATTTCTCCAGTCTGCACTGGGCTTTCACACCCCCAGCCCAACACCCCACCACCACCACAGACACACACCATCCTCTCCCCACACCCCTGGAGGGTAAATTAAGACACTACTTTGAGAGCCAGGGTGGGTGCTTTATAAGCTTCATTTCTGCAAAGAGAACACAATTTCTGAATCTTTAGGTTACATTTCAGCTAAAAAAAAAATGATAGTGCAGGAGGTAAAGATGGGTGACATTTCCGCAGGAAGATCTGATGTTGATTTTCCTCCCTGGCTTTAAAAATTAAGACTATTATGATTATTCCCTCCCCCATTTTGTCTGTGTGGTTTTTTCTTTTTTTACAGCCCCTAAATGTGTCATGCTTTGTCACATCCTCTGTGTGTGTTTTTAGAGAACATTTGAATAAAAGGCTTGATGCCAGGTATTGGTGACACAGGGGGTGGAATTTTCAGCCGCTCCACAAAGCGTTGGCCGCCTCTATTTGCATAAGGTCAGAGTAGTGCTTCTGATAGAACTTTAGCAGCATCCCTGTCTCTTAGCAACACCCTTGCACTCTTGGTCCCTGCATTAAATTGACTGGTCCCTTCCTTTTCTTCCTTTCATTGGGAGGCTTACAATAAAATGTCACCCTTCCAACCTGAGCCTGTCACCCAGTAGGTCATCTGTATCTTCCCCTCCCCCTCCCCTTCACCTCCTCCCCCCCTTCCCCTCCTCTCCCCTCCTCCTCCCCTTTTCTCTCCAGCTCCAATTAGAGGATGAGGTGATTCGTTTGGTGGATTCTCCAAACTGTTTCATTTTATTGTGTTAATTAATATTAATACCATCTCTCCCTTTGTTATTAATAAAACGCCCTCACAAACAGTCGAGATAAGAAGCAAATTGCCAGCACCTGCGGAACAATGGGCCTGGAGAGGGGTAATAAGGCGAGTTGGAGATAGAGAGAGCAAGGTTTGGGTCAGTCTCTCCATCCATTTAGTTGATGCGGGGTGGAGCGCAGCCTGCAAGCCCTTGAAGCGCTAGGAATATGCCAAGCAGCCCTCTTGGCTCTGGGATGGGACACAGTGACAGGATCCAGATGCTGATAGGTGGTGTTAATGGAGGGTCACGTTTGGACAATAGTATCCATCACTTGCCTCCTGGCTCTTCTGTCACGTGGAGTCATTTCTGACTACTCCATCACTCAGATTTGGGATAGATTCAATTATTGCCTTCACCCTAGCAACAGAATATACAAATCTATGCCCAAAGCACTAAGCAATCATTATTATTATTATTTTGACTCCAACTCTCCTCTTGTTCACTTTAAAAGAAGAAGACACCCCTAAGTGTTCAAAAATTCCTTCCTGTTTTAGCCTAACAACAGCTGGCAAGTAACTCAAGCCCCCCAGAATAATGGTTGCCTAATTAGTACGGAGAAACGTTTGTTTGAATGCCTGAATGATTATTGCTGATTTTTGTAATATGGTTGCCTAAATTAAATAGTCTCTGGATGTTTTCTAAAGTTTTAAAAAGAGTTCAATTTACAGTCTTTGAGCTGTCTTTAAAAGCATATAGAACAATGTTGCTTCCCTTTTGAGAAGTGTTTTCAACAGAGCAAAAACAGAAGTTGTATCCAAAAAAGGAGGGGGAGGAGGAATCGAATTCAGAGAAGAGCCCTTTATATGATTACTGTTCATAAAGTTAAGACTTCATTTAAATCAGATTAAAGGTAACAAAAATTAAAGTCCTGGGAAGCTTGGCCAGAAGAAACTGAGAATCAGACATATATAAGGAGGGGTGATGCTGGATTCTTTAAATTTTGTCTCTTCCAGGTTCAGAGAAATTGACTTCTTCCTTGGACTAGGAGTGGTTTGTTTCCTGTAACATAGTACTCGTCCCTTTAAGTGACACAAATAGGAAGGTAAAGCATTCTGCTTTTCCCTGATATTTGCACAAAATCCCAGCTTTGCTTTCTCCTCTCTTCCCCCTGCCTGGCACGCCCTGTAATTCTGGCAGTATATTGCTAGATAAACTTGCAGGTAATGGGGTCTGAGAAATGTAATCAGGGTTAAAAGTCAACTAGCTCCTCTTTAATAATTCACATGTCATATTTCTTTCACTATGTCAGGTTTGCTAAAGAAGATGGACAGGAGCTGATGGGCGGCCACTTGAGTTTATTAGTCCAGCCTCAGAAGTGAGGAAAACTGTAAAAAGAGACGCCCCTGCACTTCTCACGAAGGGGCTGAAGCCGCGCCAACCTCCCTCCAATTCCTCATCTCACCTTGCTCGCCTCGCTCTCCAGATCTCCTCCAAGCTGCTAGGGCGATTTGTGAAGACGGGCACAAAACAATATCCCTGGATAACCTCTTCTTATAAATTTGTCCTCTGTCCCCCATCACCAGTAACTTCATTTTTATTCACTCCCAAGGGGCGATTCCTTTCTTTTTTCTCCCGGCCCTTGGCCACAATACAGAACACCTCTGCAGGGCAATTTCACTTACAGGTGACGCTCTGACTTTAACTTACTTACAGCTGACCTTTCTTATTTTTATAATTTTTTTTCTGGAGTGTTGCTGGAGACAGTTTAATGTTCCTTCTACTTGAATCTTTCTATCCTCTTTCTTTTCAGCAGGGCGTAAGGGAAAGTTTGAGATGTGCAGTTTTTCTTTATACTCTCAACAATTTGCTATTTTCAGAAAGGGGACAGGGGACAGAGCATACAGAAAAGAAGAGAACATGTAAAAAATCCATCAAGTTTTAAGCCTACTTGAGTTTGATTCTGAAAGATGAATTGATATATAACCCCATTCCAGAAAGCAAGAGAGAAGGAAAAAAGAAAAAAAAACAAGGAGTGATCCTTATCTGTTAAAACTTTGCCAAATGCAAGAATGAATGTTGAGCTCAGTTTGCATTTTTCCTCTCCCGCCAGCATTTTTGTAAGGATTCCCAAATTATATGTACCAAGCCAGGGGGGTGATTTCGTTTACAATTTCTCTTTCCCAATCTTTTTGAAACTAAAACACTAGAGGAAGGTTTTCCACTGAGGGCTAAAATTTTTTTGACATGTTAATATTTTACCAAAAAAGTCCTATAATTCCGCAAACCGTGTAGCTGATGATTTGCCAATGGACAGTCACTTGAAGAACAAGAATTCTGCTTTTTTTTTTTTTTTTAGTTCTGAAGAAGTTTAAAACAAAAATAACACAAATAAATAGATCTCTGGGGAAATATGGTTTTATCTTCAAGGTACTATTATGGCTTATGATGACAGATAAACGACCAGCATCTCTTATTCTATTCCTCTTGTGACTCCATGTCACACAAATTTTCTCTTTTCCAGGGGCCTTTCCCACTCATTTTCAAGGCTCTTTACACTTGATGTAAGTTCTGCAGCAGTTCCTCTGCACATGATGAGCACCCAGGACTTGTTCTGCTGGCTCAGCTGTTTTCATATAAACTTTCTCCAACTTCTGTCACAAATTTGAGGTAAAGGTCTGTCTGTGCATCTGAAACAAGTTGTTGGGGGGTAGGGAGGCTTTACTGAGAGTTCCAGGGGAGAATAAAGATGCAAAGTCCCTAAAAATCAGGCACACTGACATAAGGAAGAAAAATAGTTCTGCAAGAAACTTCTAGTAAAAGATTGGATCGAGGTGAGAAAAACGAAGATGGTTTTGCATGGGTCTGTGGCACAGGGTAGGTGCTGGGTGGGGAGGAGGAATATATGTTCAAGACCATCACCCCAAGAAACTGCCTCTCTACAATTTTAAGAGGTTGTTACATTTATCCGATTGGACCATCAGGCAAGCACTTGAGCTACTTTCCATACACTCGAGGGAACCCAGCCCTCCATCAGGGGATGGGAAATGGTGGCAGATACCAGCTACATATTTGGTATGTATTTGTGGTTTATCTGCTCCCTCACCTCCTCAATAACAGAGGTTCAGAGGGTCGTCCACTTCTTATTTTCTTAGAATTTTTTTAAGGAGGAGGGGGGAAGGGGAAGAAAAAGAACTGTAAGTTTGTTCATTTTAAATATCTGCCATAGTGTGCTACCTATTTCTGCCAGAAAGTTTTTTGTTTCTGGCATTGAGTTCAAATCCTGAAAATTACCACACTTTGTACGGAGGCTTGCTTCTGAAACGACTAACTTTAGATTTGAGTGCTAGAGATGGAATTTAGATAAACTTCTCTCCTTTCTGGGAATATGTTGCCCCCTACTCTTTCCCTCCTGCCATTCTCTAGATAACTGCCCCTCCTGGAGATCAGCTGCCACCCTCAGACCGACCGACCCACATCTGGCAAGCGCCACTTCCATTTGGGGCGCTGGTTTTCTGTTCTGTTAGAGGTCCTCCATTCCATGGAGAGTTCAGAGACCGACAAGGCTCTGCAGGTCGGAGCATTCACGGAGACAGAACTATTTTCCACGGACGATGGCTGCTGAAAAGCATCTGAAAGGCGGCCGGGGAGAAGGGGATTGTGTTCCCCATTCTGCAGAATCATCTCGGGTCAGCGGGACCCTGAGCAGCTGTTAGGACTGCGGGGCTGACTTAAGCAGAAACCCCAAAAGGCGCATCTCCCACCTGGCAGAAAAAAATAAGAAGAGCTCTCCGCTTGAGGTCCTTTATTTCTGTTTTAACTAGATGGGAAGAGGTGAACTCCGAGAAAAACTGAAAGTGGAAGTGTGTATGGAGCACCGCCCAGGTTCTCGGAGGACCATCCCTGTTCTCTCAGAGAGAAACAGAACCCGGGGCGGTGGGTGGTGGGTGCAGATTTTCCCGCACGGAGTCGGAAAATGCAAAGTAGCAAAGTTGGGCGGAGGGGCTGGCGCGAACCTCCTGGGAAGGTCGGTCGGTCGCAGCAGCGGCTGGACTCCGGGAGGAGGCGGAGGGGAGGTCGCAGGGGTCCCGGGCGGCGCGGGAGGCGAGGACCCCGACCTCCCCATCCCCGCGCCGCGCCTCCCTCCCGGCCGGCCCCGCAGATTCCATCTCGAGCCCTGCTAACACCTATCGTTTGAAGCCATCTCCGCTCGGTGTCCCAAACATCTCGAGCATCTTTGATTCTGCTCGCCGCTCCTTCTTATTGAGTTCTGCGTGTCTCTCGGCAACTTGTCATAACCTGTAATAAAATGCCCTTTCTGGCGGGAGTTAAAAGTCCAGAGGGCAGCCGTTCTATTTTCAACTGAGAGCCGAGGGGAGGAACCGCAGTCGCCCCCCTTTTGTCTGCCTCCGGGTTTAACTCCTGCGGGACCGGTCCTGGGACATGAGGCCCCGCACGGATTTGGTCCGGGGTCCCGAGGACCTGCCTTTCTAGCTCCGGGGCTCGGCCCCCCGCGCCTCTGGGTCTGGGGGCTGCGCCCTCACGTGCTGCGAAGGCGTGTTCCTCAAAATGAGAAGAGCCCTTTTGAACTTTTGGGTTCATTTTTTCATGGGAAGGGGTCTTTGCCGAGAGGAGCAGAACAGGATGGGAACAGATAGAAGAATGGTACCCAGGTCACTTCCGTCAGCATCCCATGAGCTTTTCACGAGGCTGGTTATGTAACTGGTTGAAATCATGTCTTTAATTTGTCGGTCTCATCTTATAACTGTTTTTATGAACCTGAAATCAAAATGGAAAGATTTATTGGAGATTCCCTATCCAGCCGGTGAACGTGAAGAGTCTACCCGCGTTGCCGTTTCATCTCAGCAGAAATTAGGAGCTCCCCAGGACCCAGTTCTGCACCACCCACCCACAGCTGCCACCACCCTCAAAGGACCGGGAGTTGGCGTGTCCTGTGTCCCGCAGGCCACCAGGTCCGTGGGGTTCCAAGCGAGGATGAGCGCCCCTGAAGGAGACCTCTGGCTTCCCATCCTCTCCAAATCTCTGCCACCATTGTGTGTTTAGAGAGAGCTGCGGGTTTCTTCTTACCTGCCTACCCCCAGAAAAGTCACCTTGGAGTGCCTTCACGTGCTGATGGGAGCGAGGGTGTCTTCAGCCTTTTTTCAGTTTGTGCTAGGAGAATCAATGGTTGTAATGTCACCCAACAGGAAAGCCAGTGTGGGGAGGGGTACATGGGAAGAGAGGACCAAACCAGAAACCTGCCAGCGATCTTGCTGGTGTCTTATTTTGTCTTGAAAGTGTTAGTCACTCTGTCAAGTCCGACTCTTTGTGACTCCATGGACTGTAGGCTCCTCTGTCTATGGGATTCTCCAGGCTCCTCTGCCCATGGAATTCTCCAAGCAAGAATACTGCAGTGGGTTGCTCCAGGGTATCTTTCCAACCCAGGGATCCAACCTGGGTCTCCTAAACTGTAGGCAGATTCTTCACCAGCTGAGCCACCAGGGAAGTCATTTTGTCTCGAGTTTGTTTAAACAAGGAGGTAAGGAGTTTCCTCATAAAGATGGTGTCCTCATGGAGATGGTCTCCCCTGTGACCTCTGGGCCCCATGTCCAACCCCAAAACACTTTGAAGACCCACAGCTGGAGAGGGGCTGTGAGATTATTCTCATCCAGTTGTCAAGCAGAAACAGCCTATACTTAACTTACCCCAGGCATGGTGCCCTACCTCCTCAGAGCATCCCCAAGAGACTGATACCCTGTCTGTGTGACTGGGTTCCAGACTTCCTGTGTCCATCTCCCTCCAATTCACAGCCTCTCTGCTAATTATTTTCTGTACTGAGAAGCTAGTAAAACCTTAGTAACAATATCTTAAAACCCAAACCACATTCTGTTCCCTAAAGGAAACCTGCAGAAATTGACCAGCTGAACTCTGCAAGTGAGCTCCCTTCCCCCCACCCCCAAGGGGTGGAGGTAATGGTGGAGAGTTTGTGTCATAACCTGTGATAAGAGAGAGAAAGTAGAAGGATTTGATTGGAGAGTCTATGTTATTTGATATTCCTCCACACAGAACATTCTGTTCAGTTAAAAAAAAAAATGCATTGCTGTCTTCTGCATCAGAACTTACCAGTGGGGCATAGTGGGGAGAAGTTTGACATATGTAGGGAAGCTTATGCAGTAGTGGTTCTTTATCCCTCAAAGAATAAAAGTTAAGAAAAGATTAGCAAAAATATAGACAAATGCATGTGTTTAGCAATTATTTTAGGACTACCCTGGTGCACTGTTGATTGCAATCCCCCATTTCTCTTGGCTTATTTCTCAAGGTTGATCTGTGGATCTCTCGTATAACCTTTGGCCCAAACATGTTCAAGTGGTGGTCTGCCATCAGCCACGCAGGAGCTGTGGCCTTTATGAAGGTGATGATTACTGTCCCTTTTAATCTCTGGACAGGGCCAGACTCCTTTTCCTTGTGTGTCCTACTTTTAGAGAGACTATGAGGCCATAGATCCTAGACAGTATTCGTTTAAAACCCTGTTCTGAAATCCTCAGGACATATTTGAAGATCCTGACAATTAGAGTCCCATTCTCCCTAGTTAGCTCGTGGACTATTCAGAAGAAAGCTATTTGAGGGCATGTAAAAGCCAGTAAATTTCCCGATGCACAAAAGAAAATGGTGCTTTCTGCCTACTGCCTCTTTCCACTCGAAAGTGAATAATGCCCCAGTTACCACCAGGCCTGACTTGATTTATCTTGGTTAATAGGATTAACGTGTCAGCCCCTCTCAAGAATTTCCAAATGCAGATCTGGAGTGTCACTGACTCGCTGGTGTCTTTTTTCCTCTCTGATGGGCGTAATGACGCACCTACAAGCAGAGGGCCTTTGTCCAGTGGGAGCAGACAGATTATCTGTCTCCAGTGAAATAAGGCGTGCTGTGGCCACCTTTGCCAAGACTCAAAGCCAGAACCCAGTCACTATAAAATAATTGTGTCACTACCTCACCAGTGTGCTGTTCGTGTTTCATTTATCTTTTGACTGTAATTGAATGGTTGAAAAGCAAAAATGTAGACAAATTCCAGCTGTATTGAGATCTATTTCTTCCTCCAGTACCTCGGCCCATCATTAGATACTTTCCCTCTCTGCGCAGGAGGTCAGAGTGTATAAATATAAATTGCATTTTGCATTACTTCTAGATGAGTGAAGCTGTCAAAGCAATAATATGAGCTTTCAGTCCCACATTCTACCACTTCTTTCCCATTTTTTGGCCAGGAGGTCATGTGCAAATTGAACGTGACAACCCAGAAGACATGTCCAACAGACTTGTATTGTTACCCCGCTCAGCCGCCTGGCTCATAACAACATTAAACCCACATTAGTCTCCAGCCTCCGCCAGGGAGGAGCTCGTAAACTCGAGACCCGGGCTTCTCCAAAAGTTCACTTCAGTAGTGACATTCCATCTGAAAATCGTAGGCAGAACTAACCTAAAATATTCTGCATCCAGGATTTATGAGGATGTCGTACTTGGGGACACCAAGCCAGTGTCTTACAGGACAAAGGACAAGAGCAAGATAAAAAGCTGAGAGCCTTCCAACACACACACACACACACACACACACACACACACATAGGAAAATGTCCACGTTTGTATTTGAAAGTATGCAAAATTTCCAGAGTGCAATGGCCATACAGTTAAAAATCACTTTTGCTGTTGTTTGAACAATGAAGATGCCATCATTCAGGCAGTTAACCTTAAAATGGGGATTGGCCTTGTACCCACATTTGCAAGTTCTGCTTAGCAGTGTTTTAAAAAGCCTATTGCTCACCAGAAATGAAAGTTTTAGCAGCTTAGTATCACAGTGATTAAAAGAGAACCCTCTTCAAACTACTTTGCACTGAGGGAATCAGGAACTTTCATCAATCTGAAGGAAGCTGAATGGCTCAGAGCATTGGTAATTGACTATCGATGTGACCCGTTCATGTCTCGCCCAGATTGCAGTTAGCAGAGAGCTGTTGTTCCCTGACAGGGTGTTTGATGGTTTCTAGGAAATGAGTGGCTGTTTTCATTCCTGTTCCAAATGGACAGGTGTCTACATCAGAATTGGCAACCTGGTTGGCACGCTCAAAGAGTGGCCAAAGAGCGAATTGTTTATGGAGAATAAACTTCCCTCCCTCTTGTGATGCGTGTGCACATGTGTGGGTGGGAGGGGGCAGAATGGAGACGCTGGAGGCGGAAAGGTT
This sequence comes from Antilocapra americana, assembly GCA_007570785.1. Lineage (NCBI taxonomy): Eukaryota > Metazoa > Chordata > Mammalia > Artiodactyla > Antilocapridae > Antilocapra > Antilocapra americana. The sequence goes on from ML660247.1 coordinate 7,987,921, forward strand.
GATTCAAGCCTGTGAAACATAAGCTGGCTGAAGCCCTTTGGTTCCTAGTGGTGCCATATGCAACTGCGTCTTTTCTGCAGCTTTATCTTGTGCTTTACCACATTGTGCTCTAAATGCACAAATAAAAATCCATGAAAGATGTTTAGGATGCTCTTATCAGTCTCAACAAGTAGAATGAGCCAAGAGTTGTGTTTTTTCACACTTTGTTAAATAAGCATTATTTTCTATATCTTTCTTTTCTCAATAAAATGGATCTTTTTTTTTTTCACTCCGTCCTCTGTAGGTCAGATGACTTGCATGTGTTTAATTCTGAATGTGAGGTAATAGAAACTGCAAGAATCATACCTGGTGGTGCCTGGTTCAAAGTAGGAAGTATTGCTCTTGTCCTTAGAGGATAATATCATATTTTATTGCATTATACCTAAGTGAAGACTATCACACCTATCAAAGTATTTATTTCTCCTTTCACTTTCACACATAATCCCTACAACCCCAAGCTATTGTTCGTGCAAATAATTCCTACTTCCTGAGTGTTATTATAGAATAGTACATGAGTCATATTCTTGAAGGAAAAAAACAATCATTGTAATACTTCAAACTCTGATGTTTTTTATTGTTTAACCTTTAATTTCACAAATAGGAAAGTTAAGATTTGGTATAAGATGTTTTAAAAAGAAAACAAAAGGTAAAATACCTCAGACTATGAGATTAAAGCAGTCACTGTTGTTGATACTGGAGATTTACATTTAATTTGGGGTAATTTTTATTAGTAAGAATGTTTCATTGTTCCAAACTCTAAAATTGAGGTTTCCAGTTGCAAGAGTCTTTAATCCTTTTCCTTGGTTCTAACTTTTCCCTTCTCTTCTTAATGAACTATTTCTGCAAATCTGACATTAATGTTTAGTTCATTTTGACCCATTGCTTTGGGGTCAGAAATTGTAGCAATTGGACTTGAGCTCAAGTCCACCTCTTCTGATGAAGAAAGTGGATGAAATATATATAACTCAGGGAAGCTGCCTCATTGATCCAAAATGAGTCTCAAGCTCTGAAGGAGATTGTGGAGTTGGAATGTTTCGTTTCCTTATGGTTAGCATTAATCCACTTCTAGAAATAGAATCAAACCTTTCTGGAGCTTGCATGTTAGGATAGACGCAGGTGCCAGTTAAAGATTCATCTTGAAAGAACCCAAAGGAACTCTGAAGCCAGCAGCCTCTGCAGCTGCAGAAAGAGTCAGGCAGTTCTCAGAAAACTTCCTGGGAAGGAGTCATCAGTCCTGGTTTTCTGGGAATATCACATTGAGTCAAAGTGCGCGTGCGTGCTCAATCGCTCAGTCGTGTCTGACTCTTTGTGACCCCATGGACTGCAGCCTGCCAGGCTCCTCTGTCCATGGGATTCTCCAGGCAAGAACACTGGAGTGGATTGTCAGTTCTTCCTCCAGAGGATCTTCCCGACCCAGGGGTCAAACCTACATCTGCTGCATCTCCTGCCTTGGCAGGCAGATTCTTCACCACTGAGCCACCTGGAAAGCCCATTGAGTCAATAACTCAATTCTATTAGGGTTTGGGGAGACCCATATATTGAAATAAAATTTCATGTTGGAAATGATATTCCATAGCTTGGAAGATTCCCTTACACCTCAGAGTTCATTGGTATAATCTCCCAGAAAGATGGGGAGTTGGTAAGAACTGGAAATTTCCAATCGTAAATCATTTACATGTAACATAACTAACTAAAATCCTTGTCCTAGCTGATTCTACATATAAAACCAGACATTCCTTAAATGATTATATAGAAAACCAGTTTGTCCATATAGCCCCCATACTTGAATCCTTACATGAGATTTGATGTGTGTGTATATGTGTTTCTACTATCAACTGCCCAGTGATATTAAAAACCTTTAGTTCAGCAAGGAGCCAAATGGAGTTGGGTTCATTCCATTCTCTCCAAACATAACTGCCTCCTTCTGCAAAGCAAATGAGAAAATTTAATGAATAATAAAAATTAAAATGTAGGCAGAGGGAAGTGAGTTCTCCACCCAGAGTTACCACTGAATACCCACACAAGCAAGAGCTTGGAATTTGCCTGTCATCTGCTTTTCTGACCATAGGGAGCAGCTCAAGTGACAGGCATACAGATGGATGCCTTGTGTGATTAATGGCGTCAACCAGGCCTGGCGGTGAGGATGCTGGAGGCGATGACAGATAGGAGCTGGTCCCCTTTTTGGTTTAACGGTCCTTCCAAGGTTTGAAGTTGAGGGGGATTAGGAAACATTCCAGCCTCATTCTTTTTTGCTAGAAAATCTGAAGGCACCCCTCCTTCTTTCTCCAGCATCACTTGCCAAGACCAGATCTTTAGTAGGAAGCTACACCAGCCTTCAGAACGGCCCACCAAAATTACATTCTCCTTCCACTTCCTTCCTTACTTTGCGCCTTCCTCTATCCCTTCCTTTGTTCTTTTCTCCTCCCATCCCACTGTGTTTTTCTTCGCCTCTTTCTCCCAAGCATTGTCTCAGTTCAGCAAGCTCAGGATACAAACTAGCCCACCAGAACTGGCTCCCCAAAATCTCTGATGAACGTGTGGATGTGAGCAGGGCCAGAGTGGGCAGCATGAAGACCTATTGTCACTCCCACCTTAATATCTTTGACTCTGCCCCAGCCACCTTCGGTCCAAGCGGTGGTTCCTGAGCAGGGCTCCTCTCATCAAGAACACAGGAGACCAGACTGCACCATTCAGAATAGGCCATAGCCTCAGGATCATACCTAAAGTGGAGAATTCTTTCCTTAGTCACTCAGATGTGTCCAGTTGTTGTGACTCCATGGACTGTAGCCTTTAGGCTTCTCTGTCCATGGGATTCTCCAGGCCCAGTACGGGAGTGGATAGTGATTCCCTTCTCCATGGACCTTCCCGACCCAGGAATCAAGCCCAAGTCTCCGGCATTACAAGTAGGTTCTTTACTGTCTGAACCACCAGGGAAGCCCCTATTCTTTCCTTTACTGGCTTTTAAATTTTAATTTACCTTGAATAGACATTCAAAAGGTAGGAAAGGGCAAAAACACTTCCTCCTATCTCCCAGTCCCTCCCATCCAAACTCACCAAAATCCTTTCTTTAAATAATACATTTTTGGAGGATTTTAGATTTATACAAAATTTGAGTGGACCATATAAAGAGTTTCTATATATCCCTTCATATCCTTTCCCAACCTTGCCCTGCTATTACCATCTTGCTTTGGTTTGGTACATATGTTACAGTTGATGCTCCAATACTGATACATTATTTTTATTAGCTAATGATCATAGTTTACATTAGACTTCACTCAGTGTTGCATGTTCTGTGGGTTTTGGCAAATGTATAAAGACATAGATCCACCATTAAGCATCATAGGGAATAGTTTCACTGCCCTAAATATCCCCTGTGTTTGGACCTCAATGTTCAGAGCAAAGCTGTTAGGACATGGAAGCAGCCTAAATGTCCATCAACAGATGAGTGGATAAAGATGCCATGATACATCTACACAATGGAATATTACTCAGCCATGAAAAGGAACATATGTGAGTCAGTTCTAGTGAGGTGGGTGAACCTAGAGCCTATTATGCAGAGTGAAGTAAGTAAGAAAGACAAATATCACATATTAATGTATATATATGGAATCTAGAAAGATGGTACTGATGAACCGATTTGCAGGGCAGCAGTAGAGACACAGACATAGAGAGTGGGGACATGGGAGTGGGGAAGGAAGGAGAGGGTGGGACGGATGGAGGGAGTACATGGGAACATACACACTACCACATGTAAAACAGATATCTGGTGGGAATTTGCTGTATGACTCAGGGAACTCAAACCTAGGCTCTGCAGCAACCTAGAGGGATGGGAAGGGTGGGAGGAGGGAGGGAGATTCAAGAGAAAGGGGACATATGTCTACCAATGACTGACTTAGGTTGACGTATGGCAGAAATACTGTAATACAATATTGTAAAACAATTATCCTTCAGTTAAAAATGAATAAATTTTAAAGTGAGAAAAAAGTTAAAAAGAAAAACAAACCCTATGTTCTACCTATTCGTCCTTCTCTCCCCATGAAGCCTCTAGCAACATCTGGGGTTTTTACTGTCTCTGTAGTTTCGCCTTTTCCAGAATGTCATATAGTTGGAATTATACACAGTACATGTAAGTTTCCTCCACATCTGTCTACGAACTCATTTCTTTTTATTGTCACATGACATTCCACTGTCTGGTTGTGCCATGGTTTATCTAGTCACTTACTAAAGGAATCACTTACTGAAGGACAACTTGAAAAGTACCAGGTCTTGCCAATTATGAATAAAGCTGCTATATACACCGGAGAAGGCAGTGGCACCGCATGCCAGTCCTCTTGCCCAGAAACTCCCATGGACGGAGGAGCCTGGTAGGCTGCAGTCCATGGGGTTGCACAGAGTCAGACACAGCTGAGCGACTTCACTTCCACTTTTCATTCTCATGCATTGGAGAAGGAAACAGCAACCCACTCCAGTGTTCTTGCCTGGAGAATCCCAGGGACGGGGGGAGCCTGGTGGGCTGCCGTCCATAGGGTCGCTAGGAGTCGGACACGACTGAAGCGATTTAGCAGCAGCAGCAGCAGCTATATATGCTCATATGCAAAGTTTGGGTGGACATAAATCTTCAACTCATATGAATAAATATTGTTGCTAGATAATACGAGAAGAGTATGCTTAGTTTTATAAGAAATTGCCAGACTGTCTTTCAACTCAATGTGTCTCTTATAGTTTTAAATGACATATTAGTTAGGTCCTATTACATAATAGGTCCTTAAGCAAATATGGAGACCTAGGCATTGCCAACAGCTCCTGGTGGATCCAAGGCAAGAGGGCTCCTCCCCATCTGGAGGAACAAAGAGTCTCTCTTAAGAGCATGAACTTGATCAAGCTACAGGGCTTCCTGTCTTGCCTTTGTGACTTACTTGCTCTGTGACCTCAGGTAAGTTACCTAACCTTGCCATGCTTCTGTTACCTCAACTGAAATTAACTTAGTAATAGTACCCAAATGCTAGGGTTCAGAGGATTACCTGAGTTATCTCATGCATATCTTAGTATCAGTTAGTAAAAGTGCTCAATAAATGTTCATTATGCCTAGACCTTATTAGGAAACCCAGGGTCTCTTCCATCACTACCGCCACCATCATCCAACATACAGCCAGTCTATTCTTTAATAATGGATTTGTGTAACACTTCAGTCAGGTACACCAAAGACAGAACAGTTGATATATTGCAAAATCTGGTGAGGGAAAAAAAGTGTGCAGCAGCTAAAATAAAAGGAAATCAACACTAGAAAGGAAATGTCTTTGAGTGCAGAGGCTTTGGTCCACAGAATAGATCCACTCGTTCTCCCCTAGCCCTTGCCTCCCAACACTGTTTTGTTGGCTCAGAACCCTCTCAGGTAAGTTCCTGATTGTGAAATGCCCTCTCTCTGGTGGCCTGCCAAAGTCTGCTCCGCAGACTCCCAGGCTAGCCTGGCACTGCTGGTGGTGAGCAGCCTTCTCACCCCGAGGGCCTGACTAATGCGTGTGTATGTTCCTTTCTCAGACAATTCTGCAGGCAGGCAGGAGGAGGGCCGTTAAGCAATCCACGTGGTAATTTCTTTTTTCTATTTCTTTGGGCAGTTCTTCCAGGATGACATAATGGTATATGCTAACAAGGAAAAATAAAGGCACCATAGCTGTATCTCTTCATACTTGGGTTTACTTTGGAAATCAACAAACAAACAAAAAGGAAATTCTCTCCTGTGCTTTCTTGATGAATAATCCATGGCCCCCACAATGCCCTCACACCAGTGGAAATGGAAACATTTGAGGGCTTCTACAAGCTGATTTGCCTTCATGATATCAGATAACTAGTTTTCCTGTCTTAACTGCATGAGCAGGGTTTAGGTGTCACGAGGTCAGAGCGCATGGAATTTTTTTTTAAACTTAGGGTAAACAATGAAACCTGATAACTTATTCAGGGCATATGGCTCGAGAACAAGCAGTCACTAATATGAGTCGTATCGCATTAATAAAGCATGACACTAAGGGCATATTTGGATCAAAATATTTCAGAGTAACTGTAAAACTGAAATATGACAACAGGGCTCAGACTCCTACTTAGGAACTACAAAGAGGTAGGTCTGAAAAGTTGAACTGTAGGACATGTGGGTCTGCTGGAGTCTTCCACAGGGATGCTGACAGCCAAGTATTAAGTCTGTTTAGCCCATCAGTCCTGTGGGAAGAACAGGAAGAGGGCAGAAGATCAGAATGAGCAGAGTCTTTCTCAATCGGCCCTCCCACACCCACTTAAGTGTCTTGCAGTGCCTGGCAGAGCTTAATAAGAATCATGAGAGAAAGGAAGAACAAAGGAAAGAAGGAAAGAATTGGCCCCAAGGAGAGCTCTCCCACTCTAAATTTGCTTTGGATGTTCTGAGGTGCAGGGAAATCTCTAGATTTTCTAGAACCTTCTGTGCTTTAAGGTCCTGCCTGGTGAGTTTGGAAAATGATTAACAGCATGGTATCAAGAGTCAGACCATAGAAAACAGCTTGAAGTTCTGACTCCACCCAACACTTGTCCCGTGACACTGAGCAGTTCCTCTCTAAGCCTGAGCTTTCTTGGTTGTGAAACAGAAATAATAATAGCAACATACCTCCTTCAGCTTCTGTAAGGATCACAGAAAATCACAGTGCGTGGCACAGTCTCTGATGCATAATGAGTGCGCAATCTAGGTCGTTACAACACTGTTGTTGTCATCATTTCTATTTTGAGTCAACTACCCCAGTTATGGATACTTTTCTGTCTGAAACAGGAGATAGGCAGGAAAGAAGTTAGTAGTAGCAGGGTTCAGGCATGGACACGGGATCTGAGCATTTCAGCATCCTTAGGTGCCACCAGCTGTGCTTGCTCCATTATTTAATTTGGCTCAGCGAGTGTGTTTTGAGTTCTGTAGAAGATTCAGGAAAAAGTTCTAAGAGTGTCCTGAGATCCAGGGGCCATAGTATTGTTCCTGCCTTACAAAGGGGTGTTTCACAAATGTGCCTGCCCAGGTAGTGGTGAAACTGGACATAGCCTTTCAAAATATCAGATTGGCCTCTTTGAATCTGAATTAACACACACATGATCCTGACGCCTATTCTCCTTCTCCTCCAAATAGAGATAGATAGGTAGATATAGATATAGACATAGCATTAGTATGAAAAGCGAAAATGTTAGTCGTTCAGTCGTGTCTGACTCTTTGCGACCCCATGGACTGTAGCCCGCCAGGCTCCTCTGTCCATGGAATTCTCCAGGCAAGGATACTGGAGCGGGTTGCTGTTCCCTTCTCCAAGGGATCTTCCCAACCCAGAGATTGAACCTGGGCCTCCTGCACTGCAGGCAGATTCTTTACCATTTGAGCCACCAGGGAAGCCTGTTAGTATAGTATTATAATGATAAGCTTACTATAGTATTATAGCTAGTATTAGTATAGTATAAAATCATTTCACTTTAAACTCCTTTTTAAGTTAAAATTTAAATGTCAACTAACTACATTAAATATGTCTAAGCAAAAGAGTTTTTTTTCCCCTAAATATCCTTTGAGGGAAACATGGCTGCAAATGTTTAAGCACCATATCAACCTAAAGCATGAAGACCCCAGTCCAATTCTGTTTGTCTCTGTACCAAAGTACTTGTCAGCCTCTGTGGGAACATGGATGAATCATGCCTCTTTAATGACTTGGCATATAGCTTCTGCTTCAATTTTTAAATTTTTTTGGTGTGAAAATTTTAGCTTTAATTTTTTTGGTATAAAAGAATATCAAGATCAGAAACTGAATGGTGGTCTAGGACCCTATACTGATTCTCCCAACCCAATTTCAGAATGTATTCTTACATTTGCAGACTAGAACCTGTACCTTAGATATCTCTCCTAACCACTTACCTTCATTAGGCCAAACGAAAACAAAATTAGGGAATCAACTAAGAAAGATAAGCAGGGTGGTAAACTGAGATGTTGAACTCATTCATGAAGAATATATGGAAGAGGATGGGGGCTCAAATTGCCTTCTTGATGTCCGGTAGGTAAGTCACAGCTTCATGTGGCAGAACTGTGCTGGGCTCCAAGGAGGCCTAGTCTAGCAAACGGTCTTTTCCACTTAAAGCTGAAAATCCCTGGTCTCCTGTCAGTCATGGGGATGTGGATGGAGGGAGGAGGTGCACTGGGCCTTTTGTCTTCAGATGCAGTCAGAGCAGTTACTTTTCTGCACCAATGGGAGGATGGGCAGGGGGATCTTGACTCTGACCTTTATTTTTTTAACTTTATCTTTAATTGGAGGATAATTACAATATTGCGGTGGTTTCTGCCACTCATCAACATGAATCAGCCGTAGGTGTACACACGTACCTCCCCTCTTGAGCTTCCCTCCCACCTCCCTCCCCATCCCACGTCTCTAGGTTGTCACAGAGCACCGGCTTCGGGTTCCCCCGCGTCATACAGCAAACTCCCACTGGCTCTCTGTTTTGCACATGGTCGTGTATATGTTTCAGCGCTGCTCTCTCAAGTCATCCTACCCTCCCCTTCCCCCACTGTATCCAAAAATCTGCCCTTTATGTCTGCACCTCTTTTGCTGCCTTGCAAGCTGGACCATCAGGGCCATCTTTCTGGATTTCATATGTATGTACTAATACACAGCACTGGTCTTTCTCTTTCTAACTTAACGTCACCCTGTATGATAGGCTCTAGGCTCATCCACCTCATTAGAACTGATTGAAGTGTGCGCCTGACTCTGATCGTTAATTTCCACTCATCAACGGACTGATCCTCCCCCTGCGAGGGAAAGCAAAAACATTCATTTTTATGACTGTCGTAGCTTTTTACCAGCAAATAAAAAAAAGGTTTGCAAGTTAGAATGAAAAGTACTACATACCTGGAAAGGGGTTTTCTGTGGGATCTCTCTGTTGTATGTGCCTGATCCTGCAAGGAGTGCCATTAAAGAAGAAAAAAAGAAAATCTCTCTGCTAGTTTCCAGAGAGAGTAAAGCCATTACACCCAGTGAGTCTGCCAGGCTGCCCATATCCCGTATTGTGGTCCCTATCTAGGGAGGCGGATGCGTGGATACAAGTGTTTGGCATATTCTTGAATCCCTAATGTCCTCTTTTCTGAAGTTCTGAAGCTACTTCAATTTGAACTCAAACTAATCTTGATGAGTTCCCAGGTACTGTCTTAAGTTTTGTTTCCAAGCAGTAGCTGGCCCCAGCCCTCCCGCCTGCCCAGACTGCCCTCAGCCTGTCTGCCACTGTTTTACAGATGACTTGTCTCTTCCTAATGCCGTCTTCCTCCAGCTCGCTTCTGCGCATCCCTCGAGCATCAGCTTGAGCACGACTCCCCACAGGAAGTCCTCACATCTTGGCCAGTGGCTCTTTACCCACACTCCCCGATTCCTGGATGATGACTTCTCAGGCACTTCACACAATTGCTTCTTGACTGCAATTTTCCTGCTCGGAGTTCAGAGCCAATTTCTGTTTTACCATTGTATCCCAGAACCCAGAACAATGTGTACACGTGGTAGGTGCTCAATAATCTTTGATGGGAATAAAAGAGAGAGAAGATAGGAAGAGAGAAAGAGAGAGGAAGGAAGGGAAGGAAGAAAGGAGGGAGGGAAGAACGTGAGAGAAAGGGCAAAAGAGCATCACTGCAGAGGCATTCCTGGTTTGTCATAACTCCTCCTCTGTCATCTCCTCCTCACGGAAACACCATTAAGAAAAACAAATTTAAAATCATCCTTGCCTCAGTATGTACTCCAATTTGATGTGCATTTTTTTTTGGTCCTTCTAGGTCATGCCTCCACGATTTAAATACACAATTTCAAAGCCAATTTATTCAACAAGCACAAAGCATCTTGTCTCTCTCATATATACCTCAGTAAATAAATGACAAAGTATGTTTTGTTAAGATACAGTTTTTCACTTAAGGTTTGAAAGTCTCACACAAGTTTTCTTGTCATCAGATAAGCCCAAATTGACAGTGATGTTACAAAACTAAGACACTAGAAATAATATTATTTGGGGGTGCAGGGGGAGATGAGGTGTATCCTGGCAAAAATCTAGAGAAAAATGTGGAGTTTGAGTAGTTAGACATTGAATTATCATTTGATTTCACGACTAATGCTTGAGTTCTCCATTTATTTAAATAAATAGATGTCTAGTGTTTTAAATAAAAAGAAGGCTGGACTCCCCCTTCCATGGGATGTAGAAATTAGAACAAAAGTGTGTCAAAGCCCCTTTAGGTCATTCTCTACGGGATGAAAAAAAAATCCCAGGGTGTATAATACTATAAAAGAGAATATTGCACTGTGTGTGGATATGAACTAGATAAAATTTTTCAAAGCAACTTTCTGTTGTCTTCCATGAATGTCTGCATGCCGAGAAGACAGGGAACACAGCACCACAGCATTATACAGCATCTGTAGGTATGTAGTTCAGGGACGGCAGAGCTCCAGAGCAGGGCAAGAAATTGAGTGCAGGGTAGATTCACTCATGACGAGAGATTTCGAAAGTTAAAATTAGAGTCAGGGCTGGAAAATAAGAGAGATTTACTTAGGCATTAAAGATAGGTACTGGGCAGTAAAACTGATAGATCCTTATTACGTTGTCCCATAAGAGACTGAGCCACTCAGAGAAGTTAATGCTAAGGAAATTTAAAGCAAGTTAGAGGAAATACTTCTTCACCTGGTAGAATTCATTCTGAGGAATTTGCTGCCAGCGGCAGTCATAAAATCAATCACTGGGTTGCATTTTTCCAAAGGGTAGAATAATATATGACCCACTCTTCTGACTAGTTGGGGAAGATAAAAGCAATCAATTTGCCTGCTTCTAGAAGATCACAGCTGATTACAAGCAGGGTCGGCAAAAAGATGTCCCCTACACTTGATCAGGATAATTAAAAAGTGTTTGCTCGTGCTCACATGTCCTAGAAGAAACGTTGAAATAGGATGCAAAGCTCAAATGACCTGATCTAATATGACAGATGTTTGTTGACAGGGACAAAAAAATAAAACAATGAAAAAAAAAACTATTCCAGGAACTAATTACAGATATTCCTAAAATATTTTTCATAAAAACATTTTTCTGATACTATAAATACGACATGATGCTCTTGTTTTTGAATCTGATTTGCTTGACAGGTACTCTCCGAGTAAATCTGCCAAGTTTGAAAACAGTTAGCAAGCATGACTTTTTTTTTCCCCCCTGATAGAGCATAAAGTTTAGCCAGAAGTTATACATGCACTGGAAATGTTAGCAAGGCAATGTTAATTTTGAGGTTGTCATGTAGAAGATCAGTAACAAATCCCCTGGATAAAGGCATTGCAGTTTAAAACTAGCTTCTTTTTATGGCATCTGCTCCACCCCCTTAACTTTTTTTTTCTTGAAATTGTAGTGTATTCTCTAGAATTTCACTTTTTGCTACAACCCATGTATCAAAAGTCATATTGTACCTCTGACATCCTAATATATGAACTTCTGAACAAGACAGCCAAAAAGCCATTGTTGGAAGTATGGCTGGAGCCTGCATTTTCATTTGGGACAAGAGAGTATAACACAATCTACAAAAGAGAGAGAGAGAAATTGTGCTAAAAATTGCAAAGTAAAATAAAATCCTGAATAAGTCATAATAAAAGCAGATCTTGAATTTCAACAAAGTGTAGCCATGCTGAAAAGGCAAAGAAAAGTCATTGTTGTCACCTTGTGGAAACCAGGAAATGTTACTGACTTTAACGGACAGTGACCTGTCTAGTTTCATTACTCATGTTAAAAAAAAAAAAGCAAAAGTAAAGATAAAAGGTGTCTGGAAGTTCTTTCATGATAAACCTCCATAACTTGCAATAGTAGTTATAAGTTGAGCTTAAGAACATCATTATTTTCATAAGCATGTCTTACTAAAACATTGTCCTGACCAAAAATTTCAACAATGAAAGAGTAAATGCCATATATAAATTTCAGGAGAGTTTTCTATAGTTGCCATGGCACTGTTGGAAGCTCTATGGGAATTCCTGAATCAGCTCACAGGACAGCTAACTGCTACAAGCACTCCTTGTGGAGGGGACATTCCCTGGAGCCAGCCTCCCTCAGTTTCAGTCCCAAGGAAGTCATCAGCTGAGTGCCCTGGGCAGATCATTTCACTCCCCTGTTTCAATATCCTTATCTATAAAGTGGGTACAACAATAGTGCCTACACCACAGGGTTGCTTAAATCAATCTAAAGTAACTAAAACTGAGCCTGGTATATCATAGAGTGCTCAGCCATTGTTATTTTCTTTCAATCCCTTGAAAATTTGGGTTTTAAAGGGAGCCATCTTTCCCCCGCTTCCCTTGTGGCTCAGCTGATTAAGAATCTGCCTTCAATGCAGGAGACCTGGGTTCGATCCCTGGGTTGGGAAGATCCCCTGGAGAAGAGAAAGGCTACCCGCTCCAGTATTCTGGCCTGGAGAATTCCACAGACTACAGTCCATGGGGTCACAAAGAGTCAGACATGACTGAGCGACTTTCACTTCACTATCTTTCCCCTGGAAGAGAATGAGACGTCAGAGGTCATTTCTTCCTTAGTGGAGTTGGTTGTAGGAATGGGAGAAGTTTCCATGGTTACACTCTTTCCTCATTCTGGTCCCTACCCTTTTTTCTTCCTTCTCTCCTGTCAGTGTGAAAAGTGAGTGTTAGTCACTCAGTCATGTCTGACTCTTTGTGACCCCATGGACTGCAGCTGGCCAGGCTCCTCTGTGGGTCTCCTGCATTGCAGGCAGATGCTTTACCCTCTGAGCTGCCAGGGAAACTAGCTTGCTCCTTAAAGTCTGAGCTCCTCAGTCCTGCTAAATTTGCTCACTCCTCACAGTCCTTGCATCTCCTCTTCTCTTGGCCTGGAATAGTTGCCTCTTTTCTCCCTCCACTAAATCCTGATGTGGCTGATTCACACTCATCCTCCAGCCCTCTCCTTGAATGTCATCATCCTTGAGAATCACCGGCACCCCCAAATCTGCACTCAGCGCTCCTGTCCACATGCTCATAGCCCCCTTCTTTTAGTCACCACCTCTTATTTTCTGCTGACTCTCTGCCTCCACCATTAGACTAGAAACTCTCCTTGGCAGAAAGTTGGATCCACCGTGGACCAGTGTTCTCACCACTGAGCTCCAGTTCTGACACACTGAGATGAAAGACAGCATCAAGACCAACAGGAAGGCCTGCCCCTTTTCAGGAACATACTTCCTATTTCCCTTTGCATTTACTCTACAAAATCACTCGCTGATGAGGCTCTGCTCAAAAGAAATGGATGTCTGGGCTATCATATTCAAAGCCAGTGTTATAGAAGAACCATGTTGGGGCTGCATGGAAATAATTGGCTTACCTTTTATAAAACAAACACTGGGAAAATCTATAATGCAGCCTGAATTGGGAAAAGTTCAAAACAAAGTAAAAGGGGAGAAATAACTTTCTTTGAGATTTATTTAGTCTGAAAAACAGGACTCCAGTGGGTGGTAGTGTTGTTCACGTTAGTATAAATTGTTTAACCATACTGTAGAATTTATACTTATCTCCTAGAATATGTCGGATAGTATTAACCTTATAATCTGCTGAGTACAAATAACAAACACTTAGCTTTATAGTGGATGATCAGAAAGGCAAAAAAGATAGATCAAGCAATTAGATGCAAGCATGATGAGGTCAAAGACTGATTCAGGCAATTTGCTTTCATGTTTTACCTGTACCTAAAAGATGCAGTTAATAGAGGCATAAGCATGGAGCAATCCAGATGAATGATTCAAATTTTTATTTCTCTTTGTGAATGAAGGTTAAATAAGCACTTAGAAATATATGATGAGAACAATACCTAGAATATCGAAGCAAGAATTTATATACAGGGCCTTTGCTAAGCACTGTCCACGTATTATTTTATTTAATCATCACAGGAATCCTATGAGGTATGGAATAGTTAAAGCAATACAGTTGAATAATTTGAGGCTAAATGATTAAGAAACTTGCCCAAAGTCATACAACTAACAATCAGCAGTCAGCCTTCAAACCCATGTTTATTTGACTCCTAAGTTTTTTCTTGAAATTTCCAGTGAACACTAAAGCCTTCACCCAAATTCAGATGCAAGAAGACGTAGTGGGAAAAACCTGAGGTCTGGACTCCAAAAACTCACAGTAGTCATCAGTTTCAGCAGACCACTCCATCTCTGTTTCATTAGTTTTGATAGGAGACAAGTAATATTCTTACCTGTCCTTCTGCCTTCCAGAGCTCTCACGATGATCAAGCGAGATGGTGTACATGCAAGAACTTAGGAGGCAGGAGTGTGCTATACAAGTATCAGTTCATAGAGCTTATTTACAAGCATAGCCTGTTGATGGATTGGTATCGATTTAGTTGGTATCTAGAGAATATTTTACGTGTGATGGTCGCACATGAGTTCCACCAAAACTAGATGTGATAAGCAGATGGCAATGATGGACTTTGCCCATAGAGACAAGTGGACATGATTTGTAGAAGAAAGTGGTTGTCCCACAACTGCACTCCAGGCTTGGGGCACCAGTAATTGGCATTTTTAGAAAGTTAGAACATTAAAGATAAGGTTCCTCTTCTTAGGAAGAGGAAGGCAGTTGTACTTGGGATCAGCACTGCTTACCAATTAAGCAAAGGTAAATCCATTTGAATAACAGGGAGTCGGGGAGTTGAAAATTGATCTTATCTAAAGAATAGACTAGCATCTCCATGTTTATTTACCTGGAGAAGACTGATCACTTACAAACCTTTAAAATTTTGTTTTATAGCTTATAGACCCCCCCATATATTTTCTATTAAAAATTTTGTGAAAATTATTATCAACTTCTATTACATGTGTAAAGCTCTGGGAAAGTGTAGTGTTAAAGAGAAGAAGGTAACTTGAGATCTGACTTCATCTACCAGATTTTTCCACCTGTCCTTAGCATCCTAGCTCTCTTTTCTATCAACATAAAATAACACCCTTGGTGGTAATAATCTATTTTCTCTCCTGCATCTGTTGAGTACTGGAGAATATAGTTGAATACTGGAATAGATATCTGTAATTTTTCTCTGCCCAGCATCCATTCCTTCTTTATGTAATAGAAGCTGGATTTTCTGTTAAGATACCACCTCTTTTCTGTATCTCAGTCCTTAAGGTTTAAATAGAGCTGACCCCACCCACTGGGTCCAGCAGTTGACAGATAACTGACACCTGACCAATCAAAACGATGGTGACTTTTCCAACGCTGAGCATGAGACCCAATCAAACCTATGGTTATTAACCCTGAAACGTTTGATGCAAATACCAAGAAAAAAAAAAAAGCTAAATTACAAAGCTATGCTCTTTGAGGTACTAGTGGCCATCTTTGCTGCCACTTGAAAAGAATCTACTTGAGAATGACCTCAACACAAAGAAAGGCAGAATCAAAAGATAAAAAATCATTTCCTAGGGCTATTATTTGCACACTTAGCTTTTCCCTCTTCTTTTCCATTACTGGAGGTAATATATTCTTTTTTTGATCAAGCCAGTTTCTACTCTGGTTCTATTAGCTGCAACTGGAAGCAAGCATTATTATTTCTATTAGTTGCAACCATTAGCCCAAGATGTATCAGTTGTACAAAATTTCTACGTATGACATATATGTTCTATCAGTACTCTGATAGTTTTAAGGAATAGAAAGTAGATATAGAAAGAGAATTTGTAGAGCTGAGTTTACTCTGTTTGCTTCATATTCCTTCTTTGCTCTTGATTATCCCAGAATATTGAGTAATAAGTAACAGCAAGCATGCATATAGTATATGGAATATGAGAGGCATTCTTTTAATCCCATGTCTTAGTTATATTATTATTTCCAACTAAGGAAAACAAAAAGAGCAAAAAAAACTTTTTGTATTTCAAAAGAGTATTGGAGACATAAGTTGAACCTCAATGTAACACCCTCCAGATGTCAACGTGTGTAATATTTTTCTCAACATAAGAATCTAGCAAAAGCATCCAAGGTTAAGAGTCAAATTATGCTCCTCCTCCTACCACGGAAAAGCTGTTGAAGCTTGGAGAAAGTAGCCTAACTATTTATTTTGCACCAGGAAATCCACAATGCTAGGAAAAAAGGATGGAAGCAAACCAGATTGCATTTCAGTGCCAGTTTTGAAAATCACAGCTTTGAATTTTAGTCCCAGAGTCACCACTAACTGGCTGTGTGAGCTTGTATGCATATTCTCATTGCCTTGGTATCTGTAAAATTAAGGCAGTGACATGCAACCTCCTTATTTCTCATACATTATGTGTAAAGCACATGAGAAATCATATTTGAAAATGACTTCAGAAGTTTGTGTCTAAGTACATACAGGATATTGTTACTACTTTCAGTGTAAAAAAAAAAAAAAAGAATCACTTTTGCTTAAGTAAGAAAAAGAAAACTCTCTACTAGTGAGATATGGCCTGGAACTCCTCTAAGCCACAACCAGAAAATAAACTTTGCCTGGCATATGATAGAAAAAGATAATTTAAAAATCACAGCAAGGTCATCATTCTTCATTCACACGCGATGATTTACTCTACATATGCTATGTGCTAAGTCACTTCAGTCACGTCCGAATCTTTGCCACCCCATAAACTGTCATCCACCAAGCTCCTCTGTCCATGGAATTCTCCTCCTCCAGGGGGGATCTTCCTGACCCAGGGATCGAACCCACATCTCCTGCGTTGGCAGGCAGGTTCTTTACCACTAGTGCCACCTATCCGTGTGCCATTATTTCCCGCAGAGGAAGGAGTTACCTACTGCAAAAATAACAGCAGAAATAATAGCCGGTACCAAAAGAGCTGAGTTCTAGTCCTGACTCTGCCCCTGGCTTATTTTGTGACCTCGGACATGGCCCCTTCTAATCCTTGGTTTTCCTGAAGGAATTAAATTTATAATGTGGTAGACATCACTGGCACTCACCAATATCTGGCTTTCTGCTGCTTTCCAACCACATAAAAGACTATATTTCCCAGACTCCTGGCTGTTATGTTTAGCCAGATGACTAGTTCTGGTCCACAGGGTATGAGAAGGAAGACCAAATGCTACTTCTGGTCAAGAAGCCTTCCAGTACTCTCTTCCCCTGCTGCAGCCACAGAGATTGCTGTTAATTCAAATGAAAGTGTTACTCGCTCAGTTGTGTCCAACTCCTTTCGACTCCTTGAACCGTAGCCCGCCAGACTCCTCTGTCCATGGAATTCCCCAGGCAAGAACACTGGAGTGGGCTGCCATTCCCTTCTCCGGGGATTAATTCAGGGTGGTTCAGCAATAGATAGTAGAGCCTCCATCATCTTGGGCTCTGTGTAGGTACATGGAACAGAATCCCCTTGCCAACCTGCCACTGCTATGTAGAAAAAAGGCTTTGTTCTGTTAAATCACTAATACTTTAGTGCTAATTTGTTACAGTGGCATAATCTAATTTATCCTTGCAAATAAAATAATTTCCATGTTTTCTCTAAACTCTCATTGATATACAATTGCCATGCCATATGTTTTATATGCTGAGATAATGGATTTAGAGCAAAAAGATGCTATGAATCCCACACATCTTCTAGGATATTTTTCTTTATAAGTTGCCAGGAGAGATAGATTTATAAAGATAAGGAAAGGCTTCATAGAGTTTCTCTACCCCTAGGAGGGAGCATTCCACAGAACTTTCTCGATTATGCTTTCCAATTCCTCCCACCAAGACTTTTTAAAAATATCAAGAACAAATGGGAGTCAACCTTGGAAGACACATGTTAGTATAAAAGTGAACAGAACAAAAAACAAAGAAAAGACAGTGAACAGAACAGAAGTGTAGCTTTAATATCATTAGATGTTACATTTAATTTGTTCATCATATTTATTTGCAGATGTGTCCCAATGGGCTTGAATAATATTCTAGTGGGATCTACTGATAAACTCACTTGCTTGGCAAGTTCCAAAGTGCCTCTGCAATGGAAGCATACAACGTGAGTAAGAAGAGAAGAAAGGGAGGAATCAGGATAGCTCCAGTCTCATTCCCGGTTTTCCTCTCTCCTCCCCGAGTGGGAGGTAGAAGGGAAAGAGAGAGAGGAAATTGAGGGAGATTACAGGGATGAGTGAGAACAGAAGACAGAAGTGGCCAAGTGACAAGACTTAACAAGAAAAAGAGAAAAGGAGAAGAGAATCCACAGGCAAATGCAGACAATTTCAAGAGTGGCCAAGACGAGGTGAAGCAGCCAGCGGTGAGTGAGAGAACCACTTCTTGACTTGTCTCTCACTAAACAGCCTTGAAATCTTCTGGCTGAACCACTTCTGCAATGACCCAGGTAGCTCAAACCTCAGAATTACAGCCTAGAGATATGCAAGACCAATCATCAAGGTCACACTGCTGGTGCAAGAGGAGCCTCCAAAAGCATTTAGTCTCTTCAAGAAACCAGTCAAAAGCTAGAACCTAAGAAGAAAGAACACCTAACAGAAAGCCACATGGAGCCGAAAGCACAGTAGCAAGAGTGTTCAGCATCTTCCCCAGTGTCCATCCTTAAAGACTGTAGATGTGCCCATCCCCTTTGTCTCATCTTACCAGGCTCCTCCTAGAGTAGCAGATGAATCCAACCGTGTCCTAATTATACTCCGTGACTCCATATTTTCAGATGATCTCAACATGTCACACATGGTCAAGAACCTCGGAGGGAGGAAAGAGGCCTAACCATGCAGGAGACATGACAATTCATCATAAGAAAAGGAAATAACAATTTTTGAAGGATTTACTACATGCCAGGAAGTAGACTAAACCTTTCACCGGTTTTATCTGTTTTAAAATCCTGCATATATGTGAAATCAATCGCCAGCCCAGGACTGATGCTCGGGGCTGGTGCACAGAGATTTCCCAGGGGGAGGGAATAAGGAGGGAGGAGGGAGGGGGGTTCTGGAGGGGGAGCATATGTAAACCCATGGCAGTTTCATGTCATTGTATGGCAAAACCAATTAAAAAAAAAAAAGAAGAAAAAAATAAATAAATAAAATCCTGCATCATACTCTTTGCTTGCTCACTGTGTAGATGAGATTTCAAAGGATTAAATGAGTCCCTTAAGTTCTCACATCTGGTAAATGGAAGAGGTGGGGTTCCGAGCCAAGCCATTTGACCCAAAAGGCAGCTTGGGGCACATGCCACACCCCAGAGAGGATGAGAGAGCCATACCCCCCCACACTGTCCACACTCACTGTTGACTGTCTTACACTGTTCATATCCCTCCGTTCACTGATGGCCTCATTCTCATCTATGAATACCTTGAGTTTGTCAATGTAGAGATAAATTTTGTCCTTCACCTAATCCTTGACTTTTCTTGGTGACTTGTGTTTCCCCAACCCCAAAGCTAGCTTTCAACTGTTTTAAACAGAGAGCTTCCATAACTACTTCTTTTTAAAAGCTTGGCAATAGGCTCACAATATTTCACAGTGGAAGAGTGGTCCATTGACAAACAGTAACAGTCATGAATATTTGTTAACTGACTGAACATTTAATAATTGAAGAGACCCTTTCCTAGAAACACTCTGAAGCTAGTTAAAAGGTTGTTGCATAATCGAGAATACTAGGGAAGGATCTAAATTCAACTTTTCATTTATTTATTTTAACTCATGCACTCTGCAAATATCTCTCAGCCTCCTAGACAGCACCAGACACTGTGCAAGTTACTTCTGAGTGACGTGCAAGCTATTGTTGCATAAAATTAGCCCCAAACTTGGCAAGCTGCACAACCACTTGTGATGTCATACAGGTTCTGAGACTCAGGAATCGGAGGGCAGCTTAGTGAAGTGGGTTTGCTTCTGGATCTCTTGTGAGGTTGCAGTCAAGCTATTGGCTAGAGCTCAGGTCATCTTAAGACTGGAGCTGCAGAATCTGGCTCCAAGTTCACTCTCCTACATGCTGGCAGGCTCAGTGGCTCACTGGCTCTTGGCAGAGACTTCAGTTCCTACCCTTGTAGACCTTTTTGTTAGGCTTCCCAGAGCCAGAGATCCAAAACAGAGGGAGCCTGCACCCAAATCAGAAGCCACCATTGCTTTTTATTATCTAACTTCCAAAGCAATTCTATGTCATTTCTGGGAAATAGGTTCCATCCTTCAAAGACAAGCATCCGAGAATCCATGTATACCATTTGAAAACCATGGAGGGGGAGTTGATTAGAAAGGAAATTGCTAAAAAGAATTTTTTTCATAACTTTTTTCATTTTTTTGACTAATTACAATCAACATGTGCTATTTGGTAACTTAATTTTCTGCTAATAAACTAGATATAGCCATGTAGTTTCAACCTTTTCATAGGAGACCCAGAAAGCACCAATCCCTCAAGATATCTGGTATCTTTAGATGAGGAATATCATTTTCCATTCATGTGTCAGGAATTACACAGACCCAAAGTTCTAGTTCCTGGAAGAGGGCATGGTAACCCACTCCAGTATTCTTGCCGGGAAAACCCCACGAACAGAGGAGCCTGGTGGCCCACAGTCCATGGGGTTGCAAAGAGTCAAACATATCTGAAGCTACTTAGTACATATACATGCATCCAAAGTTCTAGGCAAAACTTTAATAGCTCAAAGAGAATGAGGAAAACTTAAGATGACATAGAAAAAGCTATCAGAAAGATCATCAGGGAACCTAGAAGCTGCCATCTAAATGTATTACCCAATGCAATTCATTTAACTTTTCAATGGTCTGATTGTATTTTGACCCACTGCACTCTTTCAAAGATTCAAATTTTCACCATTATCTTCCACGTCAAATAATGAATTCTGAAGCAGAATTTCCCTCTGTCAGTTTACAGAATGCTGCATCTCATCTCATCTCTGCATTGAAATCAAGTTCCCCTCACCTTTCAACAGCCAAAGCACCACTTCATCGTCAGCAATGAGGAAAGCCACAAATCAATTAAACTCACCGTGGATTTGAGAGTACCCATGAATTGCACTTACAGCGGTCATACAAAAAACGATGGCAACACAAGTTCTCAACAAAAGCACGCAAGTCAGGTAATGGCACGTTTGGGGTCAGTGACACCTTCCCTCTTTGTCCTGCCTGTCACTCGAGCAGGATTCTTCCATTCTTCTTCCTAAGGCCCACTGCCACATCAACATTGCGATAGTCCACATTGCTTTATTTAAATCTAAGAAGCAAACCACACGCAGGTTTCTGAAGAGCTGTGTGTGGCTAAGAAAGCCTGG
Organism: Antilocapra americana; assembly: GCA_007570785.1. Classification (NCBI taxonomy): domain Eukaryota; kingdom Metazoa; phylum Chordata; class Mammalia; order Artiodactyla; family Antilocapridae; genus Antilocapra; species Antilocapra americana. The sequence goes on from ML660247.1 coordinate 8,009,150, forward strand.
GGTTGGAAGGCAGTGCCTGAAATCCCCTCCCAGAGCTAGAGAGGAAGCTACTCCAGAGAGGGTTCCAGACACAACAAATGCCCCTTCAAGCTCAATTTTGCATTTTGTTTTCTGCTTTAAAATCTCTACTGGCTGCACATCTGAGAAGGCTTAAGAATATAATTTATTCCATATAAAGTTCCCAGTAATTTACGCTCACCAAGTGGGCAGCATGGGAAGAATTTTTTCATTGGCTACCATGGGAGATTTTTACAGACCTTCTCATGTAAGTAAACATAGCACCTGCGGCCATACTTCATTATTTTTCTCCATTTATTTTTTCATTGAAGTTTAGCTGATTTACAATGCGGTGTTAATTCCTGCCAGACAGCAAAGTGACTCAGTTTTGCACATATATACATTCTTTTTTACATTATTTCCCATTATGATTTATCCCAGGAAACTGAATATAGTTCCCTGTGCTATACAGTGAGTTCTCAGTTACTTCAGTTCTGTTGGATTCTTTGTGGCCCTATGGACTCTAGCCCATCAGGATCTTCTGCCCAGTGGGATTCTCTAGGCAGAATACTGGAGTGGGTTGCCATGCCCTCCTCCAGGGGATCTTCCTGATGCAGATTGAACCCAAGCCTCCTGGGTCTTTTGCATTGCAGGCTGATTCTTTACCACTGAGCCACCCAGGAAGCCTGTTCTATACAGTAAGACTGTTCTGTATGTAATAGTTTGCACCTTCTGATTCCAAACTCTCAGCTCTTCCTTCCCCCACCCCCCATTCCCGCCTTGGCAATCACAAGTTTGCTCTCTATGTCTGTGAGACATAGTTTCATTTTGAGGCAGCCATAATTTGAGCTAAAGGAAATGTACTAGTATCTTAAGTTTTAAATTCAAATGATTTTTATCTTTTTAATCTATAAATTAATAATTTCCTTTCTTATTATTTCTTAGGAGTGCACACATCAAGAATAACAAATTGATATGTTAGTTGTAATAATTACTTAGATTCCTCTCTGTAGGCATACGGATGTGAACACAGTTCTCCAAGATGGAAGAGATTACTATAACATATTGGTTTCCTATCAGAATCTCAAAAGTGAAGTCTCTACTTTCTATAATCTTCACAGAGCCTCCAGAATGCCAAGGGCTGGCAACCGATCTAAAATTGGATTTCCCATCTTTGGCATTTGTATCATATAACCCCATCTGAATCTCTCATCATGGGTTCTCTGGAATCATATGTTGATATTGCTAATAGGAGAGTTTGACACTCTCCTTGCCCTGAGAGGTCTACAGTCCTCAAAATTTTGCCTTTGTATGAGCAATGTAATCAAGGTTAGATGATACTTGTATTGTACCTCAGCTAACTGGGTACCAAGACACAGTATCACTGAGATGATTATCAAGGATAACACAGCCTCCTCAACTCAAAGCAAACAAACAAACAAACAAAAAACTATAAACTTCTTTACTAAAATATTCTACTGCTACACTGAGCTGGAACAACAATGAACACAATGCTCAAAAATGTATTCTATTTCACTTATGAATTTCTTTGCACTTTGAATTCTAAAAAGAGAATTCACAAGAGAGAAGGTGGTAGGAAGGGATTTTTTTTTTTAAGAATGAGAAGATGTCTTGCCACTAAGCCAGTGGGAATTTGAAATTACTCCAAGCCAAGGAGCCAATAGACTGGCTAAAACATAAGGTAGAATTCAGAGGGAGCTGATCATGTTTTGATCTCATTTTATGCTTTTCTTCATGCTTGTTTCCAAGATCTAATTGGTGCCTATGTTGGAAAATGTTAATGCAGAGCAGCGGTGCTAAAGAAGAGCATCAAAACAACATAGATCTTGCCCTCTCCCTGAGTAAGTGGCCATAAGATATTGCCTTTTAAGAACCCAGATTAATGCTGTTCCTTGGGTCATCTAAAAGCTATCTAGAAGCAATGGGAAGAAGAAGGCATCTTAAACTTTCTCTAGTCCAGCTATGAAAGTATCTTGGCCAATGTACAAATCATACACAAAATGACAAAAACAACAACAGCAAGACCTATGCCAAAAGTGAGTTTTGGTTGTCTGAAAGTTCACTGTGACTCTGAATGGCAGGAAGACCAGGTCAGAGAGAACAGTTAAGTCAAACCATCATGCTGAGAATAAAGAGAGTAACAAACTGGACAATATTGATGTGAAGCCTCTAGTACAGTGGCTTTTTAATTTGTGGCTCTTGAGTATCTTGGAAGTGACTGTCCAAGGTCAAGGCAGGGGGTACAGTTTAATAACTACTGTGCTCGAATCTTTCACTTCAACAGGCTAGTTCCACCATGAATAAAAACAAGTTACTATCAGAACTAGTTGTAACAGTGATTACTCTGTGCAATCACAATTAAACCCAAAATGATAAACATAAAAAGATATTAAGAGTCTCCATCATGAACACAAACTAAAAGCCAACATCCTTACACTTGCAGTATTCATTCATTCAGAATGGACCAAGCTCTTTTACTGTTCCTGGCGCTGTGCCAGGAGCTGGGAAGTAAGTGAAACAGTTCTACTCCCAGCCTCCGAGGGGCTTCTAGCCCCAAGGGAGAGAGAGACACAGAGAACTAACCAAAACAGCATGTTTCATCTGTTCTGAGAGAAGTGGAAGCACTGAAGAGGAAGCCCGATGGTACCCATACTCCTGGCACTTGTGCAAAGTTGGGAATTCATTCTGGCAGGATTTTTTTTCTTTTTTGTCACTACCCTCCTTATACTAATCTCCTCTGATATTTCCACAACCTTGTCCACGTCTGTGTGTCCTCTTCTCTGTCTTAAACCTTCAGGTAAATGCCCAAGGGACAAGTTCAGTTTATTCACTCCAGAAGGGAATCTAAATATGGCTCATCAGTTAGCCTAAAAAGAAAATCACCTCAAATCTACCCCTGCCCCCATGAAAATGACAGGGGGACAGAAGACCCACTCTACTGAAGAACTATGGGAGAAACCTCCAGCTTCTTTATACAAGCCTGTGGCTCAGCTGGTAAAGAATCCACCTGCAATGCAGGAGACCTGGGTTCAATCCCTGGGTTGGGAAGATCCTCTGGAGAAGGGAAAGGCCACCCACTCCAGTATTCTGGCCTGGAGAATTCCATGGGGTTGCAGAGTCAGACATGATTGAGCAGCTTTCACTTTCAATAATCCAAGAAACAGTGGACCTGATTGTCCCCCAGAGGAATAAGAACCCTGGTCTGACCTTCCCTACCTTTATTCTGTGCCTCTCTCCAGCTGAAGTTCCCTTTTCTCTCTCCTCCCCATCTTTGCTCTGCCCTACCTCCCATACTTTTGAATACCAAATAAAACCACCTACGTTGTACATCTATCCCAAGCAGTTATCTGAGGCAGAAGGGACCACCCTATTTCGAACTTCCAAAGCTCCTTGTTCACATTGTCAGAGTATGATGCCCTGTTTGCTTGCCTCACTGCTGCAAACTTAAAACTTCTCCAGGCCAGGGCCCATGACTTACTAATCTTTGTGTCCACAAGTGCCTCATACCACGCTGGGAACATCCTACCTGCTTAATAAGTGGGTGTTACATAAATGCAAAAGTGAGAAAGTTTCCATGGTGAGCAGGAAAATAATCACTTTTCCTCCTCCTCCAGGATTTCTGTATTTTCCATGCTACACTCACAGCCCACCCAAGCTTCCACCTCCTCCCAAAACTCATGACCCACTTCCCAAGCCAGGAAGCTCTAAATGCAGGAAACTGTAAGTGCAGAATACCTGCAGTGTCACCAGGTAGGTACAGCTCTTCTTGGCTTAACAATATTCCCCTAAGACTGGCTGACCCAAGCTGACCACCTCTTCCAAATAAGTTAGACACACGTGGGTGGTTCCTTCCTACAAGCTGAAGATTTTAATATTATCTGTTATTTTTCTGTTTTGAATTTTTTTAAAAATGACTACTTCGGTACACTGATTTTCTCCCCCACATCGACCTTAAAAATATTGGATGCTAAGACTCATGGAGATGTAACTTGTATATGTATATGGAAAAAGAGAGAGAGACACTAAGAAGAGTACTTTCTTAAATTCACTTCACCCTCGTGAGAAAACTGAGAAACAAACAAACAAACAAAAAAACTGAAAAAGAAAAGAAGATAAGGTGAAGTCAAATACTCTCCAAACCAATTTGGCAGGAAAGTTACTGGTTCTTTATCATGACTACTATGTAAGTTTGTTGTGCTTATGCTTAAGGCATGGTATGCTTTTATAGCTGGAAAAATATTCAGTTCTAAAGTTTGATTCCTCATGAAGTCCACGAAAAGAGCATAGAGATAGACTAAAAGGAAAAATGGGGAAGATGCTTTCCTTAGTAACCTGCAGTTGCTCAGTCACTAAGTTGTGTGGACTCTGGGACCCTGTGGACCGCAGTGTGCCAGGCTTCCTTGTTCTTCACCATCTCCCAGAGTTTGCCCAAACTCATGTTCATTGCGTCTTAGACAACTCTCTGCTCTACCCTGAGAACATTTTCCTGGGATCCCGTGAGGAAATAGGACTTATTAGCCAGAGGGAAGTTCTCATGACTGTGTTTACATCATTGTCTTTCCCTATCAGAACAGGAAGCTTATCAGAATGTTTGAAATGAAACTGTTTATTCTGATGTTGCAAATCGTACTGTTTGCCACCACCAGCCTGTGCTCCAACTCCCAAGATGAATATGCCCAAGTATCACAGGTGGATTTTTTCCGTTTTCCCTCTCCCCCCTCCCCTGACAAATCCGAGGGCTCTTTTAGTAAGCTCTTTAAAAGGGATAAGATCCCAAGCTTCTTTTGTGGGTACACATAACATAATCAGCACACCCCTGATTCACCTTTGAAATACAAAAAGCGCAGGGACATACTGTCTCCCATCACTGGAAGCAGCAGGCTGTGCCATAAAGGGGAATCGTTGGCCCACCTGTTTGCTACCTCTCAGCTGAGGGGTCCACAGGCTGGAGCCTGCTAGAAAACCCTTTCCTGGCCCCCTGGGCAAGGACAGATCACCAGAGAAAGCATCGCTTTGTCCCCGAGAGAAGCTACATAGAGCCCTCCAAGTGAGCAGCTTTCTCTCCTAATCTAGTGTGGAATGGAAGCTGGCTTCCAACAAGTTGGCCCGGTTCCATCCAGGCCTGGTCTGTTGCTAGTGGGCTCAACATTGGGTTCTTAACTCCCTTGAAGCTCAGTTTCTTTAGCAGCAAGAAGGAGACAACGGTCGTTCCTAAGTCTGTGGGGAGGTGGGGTGGGGCGGCTTGTGGGAGTGTTAAGATGCGGTGCTTAGCCGCACGCAGGACTCAGGGATTGCTTCAGTCTTATTTCTTCTTCTTCTTCTTCTTTTTTCTTTCTTTTGTCCATGCATATTCCTAAAAAACCTTTCTAGCTGTTGGCAATCAACTTTATTGCACAAAGGTCAATATCCAGCGAAAATCACTCCCGAGCAAAGTCTAGAGATGGAGGGTCAAACCTGCAAAGCAGACGGATTTCAACAGGGCTGCGAGAGTAGATGGAGCCGAACAATGCAGCGAGAACTCAGTCGCTCACAAGCCCAGCCTTGGCGGCGCTCCCAGGTGAAGGGGAGTCTCCTATCAGCCAGACCACCCCCCTCCCCCGGCCTTGCTACCGACCCTGGGTGAGCAGAACGAGCGCCCTTGACGCGCACCCTTTTCGCTCTCGCCTCGAAGCGGAAGGAGGCAGGGACGCACCTGTTCCGTCTCCAAAATGCCAAAGAGCAAACCTAAGAGCCCGTGGTTTTCGGCAGAGGAAACCGGGTACCGGGTACAGATACAGGAGGTTCCTGCTTTTTTCTCTTGCCCTCAACTGAAGCTTGAGTCCATTTACTCCAAACACTCCCGGAGCCTCCCCACCAAGTCACTTAACCGAGTTCTTGCAGATTTTTATCCCCTCCCCAACTCGGCCCCAAACTGTTCTCAGCTTCAGGAGGCCGTGGAGGATGAGGAAACAGGGCATCCCCCCACTCCATCTCCTGCCCACACAGGAAGGCCAAAGAACTTGGTTTTGCAGAAAGTAGACGTAGTCGGCTAAGGGTTGTGTGTGGCTGGGGGCAGGGTCACGCGAATGCACCCCTACCTTGCAGGACCACAGAGCATATTCCTGCTCCCACGGCTGATGCCTCCAGGAGGAATAGACTTTGGGTTCTGGAGGAAACATTGAGTCTAGCAAGCCCGGGAGGGAGCTGAAGATTTCCCAGGAAAAGAGAAGGTTAACTGGAGCCACAGTGATGAGTGAGGTGGATGCCAGCCATCCCTCCCCCACCACGGCTCCCTCCCACCACCACCTCAAACACACACACACACACACACACACACACACACACACACACACACACA
>ML660247.1:8015514-8043512 GCA_007570785.1 Antilocapra americana
CACACACACACACACACACACACACACACACACACACACACACACACCTGTTCGGTGAATCCCAAACTAAGGCCATAAGACATTCCCCACTCAGTGGCTCAGGGCCAGACCCCACAGCACTGCTTCTCCCCACAGGAGCAGTTTCTCCTTCTCTCCTTCTACACTGTTCTGCCCACTGGTTTCAGTCCCAATTCCTCCTGGACAGTTCATTCAGCCTGATTCCCACCCTGCACAGCACTGGGTGGTTGCAGGGGGAGGGGGCTAGCATGGCCACTGAGATGCCAGATATCCAGGCTGACCTGGGTAGACAAGGCTCAGACCGCTGGGTTAGCAGCGCCGGGCGCTAGTCCCTCCCAGCCGCTCTGGGCTCACCTCTCAGGGCCTGCTGAAATACAGTCCAGCCTCTAGTTCTCGCCTTTCTCTTTTCCTAGTTTCTTTAAGCTAGCCATAGAGGTCTTACGTGGGGTGATAGGGTGGGGAGACCCCCTTGCACTCCTACACACACACAGGCACACACACTTACACACACTTCTGGCAACCTGCTACTGCCCAGGCCACTGAGCCAAAGACTGTCCTGGAGCAGAAAGGGGTGGGGAGGAGAAGAGAGGGAAAAACCAATGAATCAAGTTTGCTCTCTCCACCTAGAAAGTTGTGTAACGCTGAAGAGAGGAGTCAGCCTGGAGGGAAGGGTACCAGGGAAAACAGTAGGCTGGCCCCGAGGTCTCAGCGAGGCCACTGCAGCGGGGTAGGAGAGACAGGAGAAGGGTTGGAGGGATCCACCTCGGAAGAGGAAGGCGGCCAAGCCTGTTGCCAAGAGAGAGGGAGGTGATGAATCCTGCGGCCTCCCAGGCTTTGCCCCAGGCCCCCAAGTGGCCAAAATCAGAGGCTGGGGAGGTTGTCGGAGTAGGGGTGGGGGAACACACGACGGGGCGTCTCAGCACCAGCCCCTAAACTCGGGTGCCTAGCTCTGGGCAGGAAACTTTCCTCTTTCTCAAGGCAACCGGGTACCCAGAGACGCCAGGCCAAGGCTGCGGGAAGGGCAGAGGGCAAGGGAGTGCTGTCGAACCACCCTTGGCAGCGGGCAGCGCCGGGGAATCCGAATGTAGTGGAAGAGTGAGGGCACAGGGCTTAGTGGCGCCCAGATTACCCTGGATCGCATGTTCTTATCCCAGTTCTTACAGGTCCAGGTACTGTCCTCATCTTTTATTCAGACTAGGCTTCGGGTTCTGGCCCTCTCGGGGTCCCCAGCAACCTCAGAGTATTCGCCAGGCTGGGACGTGCCCTCCCTTGGCTGGATTCACCAGGGCCCAGGGCCCTCCTGTCCCACCTGCCAGGCACATGAGCCCCGTGTCCCCAGTCCCCGAGGGGCAGCTCTGCCCGGCGGGTGGCCGGAGGGAGCAGGACAGGCAGCTGCAGGCCACGTGCAACTTTTTTTGAAACGCGTTGCTGTCCCCCTGAAAGGTGTTATAACAGCAATTCAATTACCGTAAATGGCGCACAGCGTCCTCGCAGCTGGAAAGTCGGTAACGAATTGTAGCCGACCGGTGAAAAGGAATGGGGCTAAATGCACGCTATTTATTTCCCTCTCCTCTTTCTAATATCCCCTCTTTCCGTCTTTTCTTCGCTGTATACTAATCATAGTTGGACCACAGGTTAATTAGCTCCAAAGAGCTTAGTCTATCTGGACAGAAACACACTGAGAAATTGGCAGGCGATCCTAAAAACTGGAGGTGGGATCAAAAAGATCACCTGAAATTCCCTGCGTTTCCCTACAGGTCTGCAGCCTTGCCTTCAAGAAACAGAGTTCTAGGCGAAGTGGCGAACCTCAGGGAGTGTGGTCACCTGGGTGTGTATGGAGCAAAAATATTCATGTCTGGGCTTAGATCAAGGAGCCGTGGGCACCAGGAGATGTGCCCACCAAATCCCACATGGCTGGTCTGCAGGCACCCAAGCAGACGTGGGGTCTGTTGCTGGTGTGTCGCCACTTACAGGCCACTGGAGACAACTCACATACTCGCCATTTGTTTCCTGGCACCGTGCACTTTCGGCTACGCTTTAAGGAGCGGTCCATGAAATTAACAATATCAACAAAAATGAGGCAAAGTGTTGCAGGAGGCAGGAGGCGGGCGGGAAGAGCTGCCTGCTTTCCCGAGTGGCGCTAAATCATTACAGTACTCCATATGTTAAAATCTAGAGGGAAAGCCGGAGGAGGGGGAGAACCCCTCACAAGTCAGCCTGGCAACTATTTAAATAAAGGTAAAATTAACATTTGCTCCTTTGAAGTTAGAGTACAGACAGCTTAAAAGCGGATTTTATTTAGTGGGATGTCATATCAAAAGAGGAAGAAAGGCGTTGCCTCGCCTGGAGTTTTTAGTTTCATATTAAAAAAAAAAACCACCATTTTTAGAAAAGGCCAAGATGGCAACGCAGGAATTCGAGTGCTTTCTCGCCGCCCCGCGGGGCCGGCCTCTCCCAGCCACCACGGGAGGTTTCCAACAGTGGAAACGTTGAGTTTTCCGAGCTCGTGGTAACACAGCCAGAGGATGCCTCTGGTTGCTCCCCCTTTCCCTACCCAGCTCTCCGCTAGACCCGGGAAGGTTTGCCTGTTTCACTCCTGGAGAGGGCAAGAGCGTGCGGCCTGGCAGAGGGGTTGGAGGTGCCCCACCGCGCGCGCAGCTGGGCTCCCCCTCTGAGCCCCGAGCCCTCCCTGCCCTGGGCAGCGCCCCCCAGAGCCACCCTGTCCGTAAGGGTCCAGTAGTGGCAAACAGGGGTGCACTCTCAGGGTCTCCTGACTGGAGGCGGGACAGGCCAAGGCGCGCGCGCCCAGCCCAGGGTTTGCCCGGGGATCGTCCCGGGGCAGGGTGCTCCGCGCAGGTGCTGCCCTGGACGTCCCGAGCTCTGGCTCAGGGGCTACCAGGGGCTCTGGGGTTGTTTTCGGCTTTGTTTACTTTAAAACCTAGAGGCGCGGGTTCCTTTCCTGCTCCCTGAAACCTCTGACCTGCACTTTGCAACTCTCCGCTGTGCTGCCCCCTTTTTCCCCCAAGCGGAGACCAGGATAGGTTTTCCCTGTTCACAGCTCCCAGGGCTGAAGACCTTAGAACGTGGGGACCCGGAGGTCATCCGCAGCCTGCGGTTTGGAGCGACCACCCTCTTCCCCATCTCTTAAGTTACTGTTTAACAGGCTGCTGAAGGGGCACTCCGCGCCGGCCCTTGGTGGGGCCGACACTCAGGAGTTTCACCTCCCCTCCAGGCCCTCTGTGGTGGGCAAAGCGGGCAGTTCTCAAAACCACGTCCTCGTGGTGTTTCTTGATGGAGCTTCCTGCCAGCTCTGCATGCTGCAGGGAAAACCCCCGACGTCCCACTCAAGGCGCCCCAACCCTCTCCGGCCCTGGTGCGGCGGGGATTGCGGGCACTCGGCGCGCCCGCGGTGGCCTTGATCCCCGCCTATCCCTCGCCCCTCCGGGCCGTCTCCCAGCTGGGGCCCGGGCGCGGCTCCGGCTCGGAGGCGGCGCCGTTTTCATTCGGCCGAGGGTCCTCTCCAGCCTTCCTGGCTTTCTGTCCGTTAGCCCGCCGGCCCTTTTTCCAGCACTTCCCCTGTAAGCCAGGACAGGCCCCCGCCGAGTTCACGGCACAAAACCCCCACTTTTAAAGCCCAGCTGGGAGCCTTGATCCCTCGTAGAAGACAGAGAAAGGGCGAGATTGAGAGCCCGGGGTGGCCCTCTTGCAAAGAGAAGGCTCCCCTTCGTTTGCATCTCTGGTCAAATGTTGAGAAGGGCATGCTGTCTATTCCTTTACTGTGGGTCTGGAAAAAAGATCCAGACATATATGTAGGAAATGTCGATCTAGAAGTGCCGCCGCCCTGCAGATAGAGGGCCGTTGGCTCCCAAACCTCCGGGGCTCCCAAACCTCCGGGGAGGTTCTGCCCTGGTAACCTGAGTGTCTGCCAAGGGTCTGGAGTGGGATTTGAGGGGCGCTCTACTCCCCCCCGCCCCCGCCTTCCTTCCGGAATCGCCAAATCCAGGGAGTCCGAAGCCGACTGCCCCCCTCGGCCTGGTACAGGGGAGAAAGTGGCCGCAGCTGAGGCCTGTCCCCCTCGCCCAGCCGCCACCCCGGTTCAGCTCCTGCTCCCGACTGGAAGGGGCAGGCAGCGGCTGCTCGGGTGGACAGAAGCTAGAGCAGGCAAGGATTTGAACTTGTAAAACCAGTTAGAGCAACTCTTAACACTTTTCCCTTTCTGCTCACCTGTTAAAGAACACATGTTCTAAAACGGTTTGACTTGGTAATTCAGAGAGCAGGAGACATTCTTTACTCTGGCCCCTTCCTCTCCTGTGAGGTCACTGCTCTTAACATATGCACTTAGAGAAGTTCTTAGGAATCTAACTTCTGCTCATCTTGGTCTCAGACTTAATGAAACCGAACGATAATTTAGATTATTTCCCCAAAGTACTTGGTTGTTTGTCTATGCCAGCTAGGTAAATAAGGAAACTGGCAAATTGATGATGAATAAGCCATTCTTTTTTGATCTTCCTAAAGTTGGCCAAACTAATAGAAATTCATTTTAGATGACTCCCATATTTTAGCATGACTGGCATTACTTCTACTTGTTCACAAAGTCCTTTACAGCCGGGTACTGTCAAACCAGCTTCTCTGTGCCTACTCAGCCTGGTCCCATTTCAGAGTTCCTTAGAACTGTTCTCATAGGACCCACCCTCCCTGTTCCTTTATTTTCTCCCTTCTCCAGCCATGGATCAATCAGAGAGACAATTGATTTTCCTGTATCCTGTTTGAACCAGAAAATGCTGACATCTTGAGGGGTTGGGTGAAATCTGAGTGAGCACGAAACCCCACAAAATGTGAAACAGCCAGGCCAATCTCCAGGTTTAACAAAGTTGTGTGTGCATATACATGTGTATGTATAAGTGTGTACTTGTGTTTATCCACCCGAACTTGCGTAAGCTTGACAGTGAGAAGAAATTTTAATGTAATGTAGGGACACAAGCTGAATGAGAAATCATCTTAATAATCTGGATAAATGAAGAGGAGACTCAGACCTACATGTCTAGGAGTAAATCACTAATTATGAAATCCCAAACTCTTTTGAGCTAGGGTCCTATGCTTGCCTGAAAATGGTCATTTTTCCTCTCTTTTATTGGAAATAAGATCCTAAATTCCTTCTGACTGAAAAGAAGTTACGAGACAAGATGCAATTTTCTCTTTCTTTTCTGACAACTCTGTCATCCAAAGGATCACAGCCATGTCAGGGTGTCTGTCTTGGAAAAGAAAAAAGGGAGGAGGGGGGAGAGAAAGAGTGAGCTAGTGAGAGAAACGCCGCAGCCCGTGGCCATCTTTGCATCAAATTTTTCCAGACCTCTATTTTTGACTGTGATCCCACTGATCTGAGTTTGAAATGCAAGCACAGTGAAGCCCCTAAGCCTTCAATCGTGTGAAATTTTCAAAAGATCTCTAGAAGCAATCTCAGACTGCCTGACCCCTGACAGGCGCAGATCTCTTTATTCCTCTCTCTGCTGGCACTTCATTTGTTGGAATATCTTTCAGATTTGCACCTCCAGATGACAAACCTGAGTGTTTATTATGTGTACATGAATCGGAAATCTTCAAGCCCTCACAAAAGCACCATCTTAAACATAATATTTAATTTCCCGGCCTAAGTGCCTGCTTCTTTATTTGCTTTTCATTAGCTTAAATATTTTTTCCAGGTCTCCCCATGTGTCACTTTGATATTTAGATGGTTCTCTCTTTTAATCATCATTTCCCCCTTGAAAAAAAAAAAAACCCTGTCGCCTGCGTCTTCGTAACTCACACTGCCACGTCACTGCGCGGCGAGCAGCGAGGCCGCGGAGCTGGACGCAGAGCTGATCCGAGTCCGGGGGGCGCCTCTCCGGGCGGGGTGGGGGGTGGCGGCGTCACAGAGAAAAGCTTGCTTTGTAGCCGGCGGCCAGGGCTGGGCTGGGACCGGTGACCACCTCGGGTCTCATTCCACCTCTCCATCAAGCCTTTTTAGATTCTTCTCCTTTTTTAAGAACAAAACCAAACCTCAGGTGGCATGGAAAGGTGCTGCTTTCAGCCGCTGGGAGTCGGGCTCGAAGCTGTGTCCTGAGGCGGGGCACCGAGTTTAGACATCTCACCCCAGTCATGCAGGCACTCCTTCCGGCCCCCCGCACCCCCTCCCACCAGGCTCTCTGTGGGTCCCAGATCCAGGGGGTTTGAGGGCGCTAGAGGCAGAGGGAGTGTGGGGGAGGGTTCCTGGGAGACGATTGCTTTGTTAAACTTCCCTCTGTCGAATAATTCCGCGGACAAGATTTGGGGGTGGGGACGTTGCTCACCATTCCCCCAATCTCAGCCCAGGGTGAGCTTTGGAGCCCAACCCGGCACGCAGGTGGACCGAGATGACACGGAGACTCACCCTACCCTGCATAAGCGGGAGGTTGAATCGCCACCCACCAGCTCAGTCCCAGGTCGCCGAGGTGGTGGGTTGAAGCCTGAACGCCCCTCCCTCTGTGTTTGGATAGGCCGTGTTGCTATGATTAACTTATTAAACCCCCTCGTAATTATTTTAATTCGACTCGAAAAAATACTTTGGGCGGCAGTTGCGATGTGTTTGTATTTATCCATCCCCCCCATAAAACCTGTGTTAAAACAAATGTTACTTTTCTCTCTCTGTACATAGACCCTCCCTATTTGAAATAGACCGCAGGGACTGCCATTAGATCGAATGGCAAGTCTTTATGGAAAGTGTTTTGCATAATTACATACCAAAGCCAGAACAGTCACCTCCACATTTTATGGGTCACAAACCTTCAACAATTGCCACATTATTGTCCACGAAACCTTAGTCCCTTCACTGATGGAGCGGACTCCACTGCTAATCTAGAACGGGAAAGGATGGAAATTTCTTCTAATAAGAACCCGAGAAGATTATGTCCCCACTGACAACGTGTTTACATATAGTTATAAAGTTCAGAGGACCGAAGGGGGAGAGGAAAGGAAATCGGGGGAAGCCTGATTAAGAGCCCCGCCTCGGTCTAATATAGATAGCGCATCAAAAGGAGTGTCTGACTGTCTCTCCCCTTTTCAGAACCGACCCCTTCCTACCTTTGTCATGCAGTAATTAAGATATTCGTATTTAGACAGACAGCGTCTCTAGTAACTGAATAATATTAGCTCCTTTGATGTCAAACTTTTGACAGTTATCACACCAGCAATGGGCAATTTAGCACAAATGCCCTCCTTAAAAAAAAAAAAAAAAACAAAAACAAAAAAACAGAAAACCCCCATTGGCTTTGAAGAAATCTAATAAGTGTGATCCTTATCACCAAGTGATCTAAATCGCTGCCGACAGGCCGCCCAGCTATAAATTACATTTGGTGTTACATAATGAAGCCGAATTTGGGTTTTAGCTCATTGAGGCAGTATTGGTGGGAACTGGGACGCTCTCCTCCCCACACCTCCTCCCCGCAATTCCTGTGTCCCCATTCCCGACTCCCAGAGCCTCTGTCCACTGTAAGCGGAAAACCTCACAAAATCGTGAGGTCAGGGCCGAGATGGGGGATCCAGCTGGGGTGCAAGCAGGTGCGGGCGCGAAACTCAGAGCCCTCGTTTCGGCTCCAGGGCGCAGGGCAGGTTCAGCCAGCCACCTACTCCCGGATACCATTTCGTCGTGGCTTTCAGAGCTTGGTCGCCAAATTTGGGATTTGCCAGATGGCAGGATTATCTTCGAGTCTGTTATATTATGTGTGTGTGTGCATGTGCGTGTGTAGTGTCTCGAGGTGGGGGCGAGGATGCGGATGGAAAGCAGAGACCGATCCGCCTTTGCCCGAGCTGCCTACCGCAGCCTGGACCCGTCCCGGGGCTCGGGGCATCTCCGGGCCGCCCCGCGGCAGGCAGCAGGCAGAGTTGCGCCACCCCCGCCCGTATAGACCGAGGCCCCGAGGCCCAGACGCGCGGAGCTAGGGGAGGGGTGAGGAGAGCGCTTCCCTCGGAGGAGAAACGGGGTGGGGGCAGGCGAGTTGGAAGTGAAGGGGGCAGAGAGGGCGGGTGGGGAGGGGTGAGACGGCGACGGTGACACCTGGAAGGCATTGTCCTTGCGAGCGACACCTGTCAATCTCCGATCCGGGGTCCCGGGGCCGGGGGCGGGGAGGCTGATGTCATCGCCGAGTCCCTTCCCGGCCGAGGGCGGGGAGGAATGGGGGGAGGCGGGGGGGAGCGGAGCCAGGCGGCCTGGGAGACGGGTGGGGGAGGAAAGAGAAAATAAACAGCAGTTGCTCTCTCTCGCCGCGTGCTCTGCTCTGAATTCACACGGCCATCAATATTCCAACTTTAGTTATTATTTCTCCTCTCGAAGGGCCTGCCTTGTGGGGGAGGGGGAACTGGTCCAAGGCCACACAACATCCTCCATCCCCGGGAGCACCCCGCCATCCCAAAAGCCTGGAGGGGTCTGACCATCCTTCCAGACCCAGCTTCCTCTTTGCCCGGCGGCTGTTCCCCGCCGGAGGCTGCGGGCTTAAGGAGGAAACACTCGGGATGAGTTGTGAAAAGTCTTCTGAGATTGCAGGGGGTGAGGGGAGAGTTAATTAACGTGGGGCTGGCTCAGCGAGTGGGAGAGGGGGTAGCGGCGTGGGTGGGCGGGCCGGGTCGAATGCAGAGATGCGCTCGGTACGGAGGGCTTGTGATCTGGGGGCCCAGCTTGGAGGCCTCGGCTGGGGGTGGGTGGAGGAGCGAGGGCGGGAGGATCGATGTGAGGGGTCCTCCTCGGGGGCTGCTGGCGTGCCCTGCGGAGTCTCCGGTTGGTCCCGGGGAAATTCTGATCTCCCACCTACCGAGCTGGCACCCCACCCCCCTTGGCGCTCCTGGACTCTCCCTCTGCCTATTCTTTTCGGCCGGAGCTAATTAGCAGCCTGCCAGCGGCCTGATTTATGGAAACGCTCGGGCGGGCGGAGACGCGCGGCGAGCCGCGGCCGGGCTGCCTTGGGGCGGAGAGGAGGAGGAGTCTCAGCGGCCCCCTCCGCCCGGCCGGAAACTGGGAGTTGCTCTCGCAGCTACCCACCCTCCAACCTCGGCGGGTCTGGGCGCCCCCGCGCCCCGCGAAGCCCCAGCCTGGGATGCTGGGAACCCTGGCGCCGGCGGGGCGGGCAGGGGGCCGTGGCCGCTCGGCGGCCGGCTGGGTCCCCGCCGCCGGGTTCCAGCTCAGCTGACCCGGAGGGCGGGCCTTGCGCGCGGAGAGTGGGAGACTTGTGCCCCCGGGTGGGGCACCTCCTTCCCCACGGCGTGGTCTGCAGAGAAGGAAAGCGACAGGAAGCGGGGAGAGGACGCTGCACGGGGTCGGCAGCAGGCCCCTTGGCCGCAGAGGGCGGAGGGAGGGGGCGTCTCAGGCCCGGGTGGGCAGCATGGAAACACCAGCCTAGCGTGGCCCCCACGTCGCTAGTGACTGTCCCCGGGAAGGGCGTGGTCCCTTTCCTCTCCTTTCCCCTGGGTCTCATTCTCAAAGTCATGTGAGTCGGAGCCTCCAGCCTAGAGTCAGAATTTGGAGCTGGGCGACGGCTGGGGAGGGGAGAATCACAGGACAGGTCTAAGAGCCGTCCCGCCTGGCTCTTGCCCGCAAACTCGGGCGCTCTCTCCTCACTGGCCTTGAGTTGCGCCCGATGGCCCCGAGACAGAAGACGGGAGAGGTGCTCCCAGGCTTCCCAGTTGACCCCAGAAGTTGAGGATGGAGAGAACAAGGGGAAGAGGGACAAAGTGCAGGGACCTGTTGCTGGCGCTCCAGCAGAGTGGCGCCTCTCCCCGGGGGACAGGCTTCTCCAAGAAGCAGCATCGCACGGGGGCAAAGGAAACGGGGGAAACCTCTGGGCCCTCATCGCCTGGGAGAATTGTTGGGGGGAAGGAGACCCTGGCAGATTCATAGGGCTGGAAGCCCCTGGCATGTTCCTTCAGACTTTGGGGGGGATAGGGACTGGGGGTTGAAATCATTGGGAAGGGGATTAGTCCCCCCAAGCCTGGGCCCAAAGTTGCAGTTGTGTTGAACTTGAGATCTCCAAGAAAATGTGTCAACTTCCTTTTAAAACACCTTACCAGTTCACTTTCCTTAGAACCGCATCTCCGACCCTCTCACTAGGGGTGGTGCAGAATTAAGATCTTTCTCCCCATCGCAAGACCTCCGGATGCCTTTCCCTGGGGTCACTGTCTTTTCCAGGTTTCCTCCTAAATAAGGCCATTTGATGTCAGAGAAAACCGGAAGCGCTCCCAGCACCATCCACCCAGGGCCCCTGGGAAATTTAGTTTTCTGCTCTTCTTCACCTTCCAACTTCTGCAACCAGTTCCAAAGGGTTAGTAATATTGGGGGTCAAGCAGGCCCTGGTCTTTCTCTACCTCAGCTGGAGGAAGTTGACACCCTCAGCTGGTTGGGGAGCTGGGCTGAGCACCAATCTCTCTCATGCATAGCATTTAGTCCCCTGGGTGGTGGCGGCCCCTCTGAATTTCTAACCGTGCTGAGGGCTAAAGTCACCGGCTCAGACAAACTGCGAGGGCTGAAATCTGCCCAAGTCTAAGCGGAAAGAGACTCATCCTGGGCAAAGTGTTGCCTTCAGGCAGCGTGGGTGCCAGGACTGCTGGGTCACCCAAGGGCCAAGCTTCAGTCTCAGGGCCTCACCAAGGCCACGGCTCCCAGGGCAATCGCAGGCCAATTTCAGAATCTGCAGCCTGCCCGGCAAACACTGGCAGTTAGGCGCCCAAGTAATATTCTTCATTCGTCTTTTTCAAAGTTGATTTATCGCAATCGACAGGTTAAAGCCTCATCTGACTTCATTACTTTTAAAAGCTGTCTATTTCACAACTGTCACTTTTCATCGCATAGCTCAAATAAATACTTGAAGAAATGAATTGGAAGAGACTTTTAGATCATGTTTATAATTCTTGGTTGCCACGTTAACATTCTAATGACCTGACCCTCTGAGTTTCTGTAGAC
This sequence comes from Antilocapra americana, assembly GCA_007570785.1. Classification (NCBI taxonomy): domain Eukaryota; kingdom Metazoa; phylum Chordata; class Mammalia; order Artiodactyla; family Antilocapridae; genus Antilocapra; species Antilocapra americana. The sequence goes on from ML660247.1 coordinate 8,026,493, forward strand.
TCCTAAATCGGACCGAAATTTCCTGCATTTATATCAGACAATGTTGGGGAGGAGGAGGGAGCCGGAAATATGGACTAAAAGAAGTGCAGCTTCAACAGAGTCTTCCCGATGGGGGCCAGGGCCTAGGCCAGGTACCCAAAGCCCCTAGGTAAGGGGGCAGCTCTCCGGGCAGGGCTCCCGGGAATCAAAATGCTGAAAAGAGGGCCCAGCCTACTGTCTGCGAGTGGAGCCCGGGTCCCAGAGAGCCGGGGGCAAACCTCAGAGGAGGTTCATGCAGGATAGAATTTCTACTATTTACTATTATTATTTCTGACATGGTTACCAAACTGGTTCTAATGGGCCCCACAACCGCAGGTTGAGAGTGATAAGGTGTAAGGGATTTCCTGCCAGTCCTCTTTGACTTAGAGCTGTGAGATACCCACGGAAGGCAAGTGTGGAAACGAAATCGTGCGGATGGAAATAGTTAAATAATTTGAAATAGTTTCTTCTTCCATTTTGCTGTCATTTGCCCAATGCTGGGTCTTCTGGGGCTAGTGTTAATCTCTCTTTCTCACCCACCAACCCACAAGGAACCAGCTCTCATAAGTATAATAGGTTGGGGAAAAAAGAAGGGAAAACAGAAAAGGGGGTGGGAAACGAAAGTGGGGAAAAGTTTTTTTTTTTTTAAAGGAGAGAGAGAGGAAAAGAAAGGAAAAAGAAAAACCTATTAAACTGGAAAACTGTCTAGTTTGGGGACAAACCAATACGGAGTGCATTAGACTTTCTTTCCTGTATTTTTTTCTTAAAATATATGTATGTGTGTAAATGTAGAAGAAAAAGATAAAAGGAAGGAAGGCTCCCCGAGCCGGGGAGGAGCTGCCCAACTCTCTGGAATGTCCGGGCCGGGCCGACCCCGCGCGCGCTCACCGAGCCAGCGGACCCTGCGCCGCCGGCGCCGGCCCCACCCGGGTCCCAATGCGAATACGAACTTCGCGGGCTCCCGGAACCACGGTGCCCTAAACGCGCCCCAGCGGGACCCCGCCGCGCTCCCCGACGCCGCCAGCTTCGCGGTCGCGGCCCCGGGCCTCTGCCCGCCCCGAGAACCCGCAAGCCGAGCGGGTCTGAACGCTCCCCGCGTCTTGGCGCGGAGCGGAAAGGGAGACGGCGGGAGTGACGCTCGCAGGCCGCCGTCTCTGCGGGAGCGAGGCCGCGGCGCTCCGCGCGGACCGCCGGGCGCTCTGCCGCGCCCTGGAGCGCCACCTCGCTGCGGAAACGGGAACTCCTCGGCCGCCCCGCGCAGCCTCCAGCCTCACTTGACTGTCAAGTTTTCCCTGCATCATCTAAACTTGAAAACAAGCCGAAACGCGCAGGCCTTCCTCCCACCCATCTGTGACCGACATACCCCGCAATGTCTGCACTGGGTGAAAGGGCAAATCATAGGAGAAACAGGAGGAAAGATACAGATACAGCATCACCGAGTCTAAATGGTGATGCTGCTTTCGTAGCAAACATAAATGAGGGATGTCTCCTCGGAGGCCACGGATTTGGGCCATCGTGTGTTTCAGGGCCACTCAGCTGTGGCGGCTGCGAATATCTCCCATGAGGCGGGTGCTTATGAAGTCAGACCTTCCCAATTACGATTTCCTCCCATATCCACTCATTCTCATCAGATGCACATAAAGAGGGGCTGTGCCATGCCTGTCACCAGCCTACTGGGACCTTGTCCCCCCACCTCGGCTCTGCTGACAAAAATAACCACAAAATGCCGCCCCTAACTTGTACACCTGTAGGCCAATGAAAACAGGAAAGGCAAGAAGTACAAATCACACAGCATTTCTTTTCAAGGTGCAAGATTGACCCTGTTTTATCCAGTTGGTAACTTTACTGTTTTGTCCTACTCTTAAGCTCACACGACTAAAAATACACAGAAAATTTAACTCACTTATATGTGTATTTGTTCAATTTGTTGTTGCAAAGTGCAGTGCTCCAGATACAGGGTTATTAGTAAAATATTGCACAAAGCAAGATTTTTTTCCTGTTAAAAGTAGAGAGTATCTACTTTAGGGTCCCGTGAGGATTTGTGTGGTTTCTTTGAGGCAGGTACAGAACCTTTCTCTAATTTAGTTTTGACTGCAAGTTTGTTTTCGTTTAAAGGAACTCGATGACTCCCACATAGAATGATGGTTGGATTGGGGACTACAGGGTGGGGAAGCCTGTGCATGTGGTGGTGGGTCAGCCCTGGAATTTTCCCGCCTGAGCAAAGGCAACATAGAGAGCCTTTCCCGGAAACTCTGCCCTCCCTGAGTTGGCAGGGTGAGTTCTCAAAGGCAGGCAAGGAGGGAATGCTCCTTCTTCCTGTAACCAGCAACTCCTCAGTGAAGATTAGGCGGTTCTCTGAGGGCCCTTGCTTGCAAATTATAGGGCTGCATCAGGAAAATAGCCAGGTTGGCTTGCTGGGTGGTTGTTCCTTCTCCATCAAGCCAGGAAAGATTCCTGAGAGACCCGATGGGAAAGAGGCCCCAGTTTCCTAGCAGGACTTGCATGAGGATTCCTCACCCCAGCCAACTGAGGAGGGGTGGCCCAGCCCCTGGGAGTTCTGGGGCTTTGGGGTTGAAGGGAGTAGCTGAGACCCCCAGGGAATTAGGAGACAATTCCTACCAGGTTCAGGGGTCCACCGAGGGACAGAGGTGAAAACAGAGGACAGGACAGCAGAGAAAATGATAGGCTTGAATCTATGTGCCTCTAGATCTGAGAAGTCTCTACATTGGAAAGCTTTTTCTTCTTTCTCCTCCCCTCATCTTCCCTCTCTTCATTTCTCTCTCCTCCTCCTCCTCGTCTTCTCACATTCAGATTTTCTGGGTTTTTTTCCCCCCACCGAATAATGCCTGGAGATGAAAAATGATTTTTATTGCTATTACACTTCCTACCGCAAGATGCAGTGCAAGGCAGCGGAGTTTGTATTACAACTATGTCACAGTGTTTCACTGATGCAAAACATGTAGCCAGAGGGTGTTGCTAATGACTCCTGGATTAGAGAGAGATTGAGACTGGGAGAAGGAGAAAGAGAGAGAGAACAAGAGAGGAAGAGAGGCAGGCAGGAGAGAGAGGAAATTCATTAGAGGAAAGGGGAGGGGGGTGTCACCACATAATCAAGTCTAATAATCTCATCAGGATATTTTCAGATTTCGAGGTTTTAAGAGTGTGAACTAGAGAGAGAGCAATATCCTTTTAAACACCATAAAGGATGCTTTTCCTTTTTTGCATCTTAAGCAACTATTAATTATGTTTACAGTCAGTTAAGTGAAGAACTCTCCTTTGGAAAGAATCAACCTTCGGAAAATCCTTAATATCAGATTAAAGGCTTTTCCAGGAGCCGCTCCGCTTGGAGGGAGGTGGGGACCCGGTAATCACCCCGCAGTGTGCGGACCGCCACGGGGCCTGCGGAGGCTCACCGCCCTCGCCCGCGGTCGTGCACACACTTGCACACCTGCCCGCCCGGGCCCGGGGCTCAGCCTCCGCTCGGTCTTGGCGAAACAGTCCCTCCGGGCTCGGAACTCCCCGGCGCCCTCCCCCGAGACCCGCTCTACTTAGGGAAGCGGGAGGTTTCGAGGTTCCTACCGTGGCCCGGGCCGGTCCCACCGCCCTGCGGTCCGCTTCTGCCCCCCGGGGCACAGCGAGGAGGGCATTCCCTCGGGGCCGCGGCCCTTTGAACCCGTGAGCCCCGGGCTCCTGGCCTGCGGCGCGGAGCTCGCTCGGGGCCCGGCTGCGGAGCGGAGTGTGGGTGGCGGGCGGGGTAGAAGGGGAGTGGGGGAGGCGAGGGGCGGGGGGCGGGGGCGGGAGCCGGGCGCTAAGCCTGGAAGCTTGGCTGTTTACCCAAACGATTTTCCTTTCAGGCCCGAGACACCAATGAGACAAGATCAAGCTCCCCTCTTCGGGTGTGTGTGTGTGTGTGTGTGTGTGTCTGTGTGTGTGTGTGTGTGTGTGTGTCTGTGTGTGTGTGTGTCTCGCCTCCTCCAAGCGGGGCTTTGTGAATGGGGGCTCCGGGGACGCCGACGGGGAAGGACCAGAGGCCGACCCGGGCGCCAGCGCCTCCTCCCGGGGGCTGGGAGAAGCCGGGAGGAGGGCGAGGGGTCTGAGCGCATCGCCGGGCGCCCCAGACGCTCAGTGGTCCCGATCTAGGGAAGCGAGCGACAGGGACATAGGCCGCGGAGAACCAAGGGCCGCATCCGCGAAGGCCGAGCCGGGAGGAGCCTGGTCCCGCTTGTGTGTGTGAGACGCCTGGTCCTGTGTGTGTGTGTGTGTGTGTGTGTTTGCGGTGAATAATATGAATCACATCCTCCTTCCAGTCCCTTAATTTCCGATCCCTCCAAAGCCCCAATCTAGCTCCTTAGGCCACTGATTTCTTCCCGACTCCTTCGCTTGAGATCTATTAGCTATAAATTAGGCCAAGGTTTTGGCGATTACGGTACAACGCAGGCAGTGTAATCCGCGCCGCCAGGCTTGCGCCTGGGTCCCTCCTCGCTCCGGGGGAAAAAAAAAAAAAAGATTAGAAAGCAGGAGGGGAGGGATGTCTGTATTGACAAGGCATTTGTCATTTTTAAAGGGCTCCACATCCAAGGATATCCATCAGCCTAGGGAGAGTGGGGGGGAGGCAAGGGACGCGGATGGGGGCAAAGTCCAGGGCTCCGCGCAGCAGGTGAGAGCCTGCCTGGGCGTGGCTCCCACTGCAGTTCCAGGGGACGTCCGCCGCCGAAACGTCGTTTGCAAAATAACAATATTATAGGTATTATTGATAATAAAAAGAATCAGGAAGGCGGGGTGATATTTAATTGGGGTCGTAAGATGAAATCCGGCCTGAAGGTGTCGTTTGTATATTTAGTGGCAGGTCTCCGACAGCTCAGCCCAGGCGCTCAGCCCAGGCCGATGAAAGGCTTAACCAAGAATGTGTTTCTGGAAGAAAAGGGTGTCCTTCCGATGCTTCTGACTCAGCTATTATTGCTCCTCCTGTCTCGGCCTGCCCCTGCTCCCCCCAAACCCCACACTGAAGATCGTCATTTTTTTTTTCTTGTTTGCTTTAAACATCGCCCCCCCTCCAACCTTTCCCAGGAAGTTCTTATTTAATTGAAGTTCCCGTCCCCTGGCGCTGACCCGGGCAGAGCTCAGTAGAAACCGGGTAACACTTGCTTAGGGCCTCAGTGTCTTGGGTTCACTAGAGGGAAGGGCGGAGGCCCTAGGGTGTTTTTCCCGTGTGTTAGGGGTGAAGGGCTGTGGCTCTGGGCTCAGAGGGGCCAGAAGCAGCTGCTGGGCATCTAGGTATGAATTGGGGGCTGGGGGACCGCGGCTGTGCTGTGGTTGATGTGGAATAAACGTGTATGAGAGAGGTGATGCTCACGGAGGAACCAGAAGTGCCTGATAATGCTAAGAGCCACAGCTAACATTTACTGAGGGCATACTATGTACCAGACATTGTGTCCTTCCCCGCAGTGGTCAAGGGTAGGCCGCAGAACAAGGAGGCCCTGAGGGAGGGAGCCGGCAGGTAGTCAGCGAGGTGGGATCCCACGGCGGCGGTAAGAGGTTCCTGCCTCGCAAGGCGTCTTCTGCCCGGAGAGGAGGGGGTCGCGCGGGGCAGCCAGGGCCCAGCCGGCCTCCCGCCCTGTCTGAGGCCCTCCCACCCGGCCGGCCCTGCGAGGCAACGCACTGTGCCGGCCCCCAACCTCCGGCCGGGGAGAAGGAAGGCTAGCAGTTCTGTGGCTGTGCCACTTCTTCCTGCTGGAATTCAGGAGGCAAGTCGACTGGGCCGTGAGGAGGGCCAAGGCCTGGCGAGGGCCGGGGCGAGCGCGGGGCGCGCTGAGACTAGGCCCGCGACCAGGCCTGAGGCCTCCTCCCGCCGCCCAGGCCCGGGGCGCAGCGGCGCTCCGGGCGAGGTGCGCTTCCCTCTCGGGGCCGCGGGCGCTGTACCGGCTCCGAGGCCTCCACCTTCCTCGCAGCCCCAGGCGCGCCCCGGGGCAGGAGCGGGGCGCAGGCCCGGCCGCTCTCCACGCCCCACCCCACCGGGGCGCCCCGGACTCCGCTCCGAGGCGGCGCCGGGGAAAGGGGCTCTGGCTTCCTCCTGCACGGCCTCCCCTCCCATCCCACTCCCCAAACCAGGGACTGACACTCGCCGGTGACCCCGTGCCTGCCCCGCGAGGGTGGAAGAAAACAGACGCTGCGCTCAGTCTGGAGACAAAAGGCCTCGGCGTGCAGGCTCGGCCCGAGCACGTTTCACACCCGCCTCCACCTAGGCGGGGCAGGTGGTCCGGGGGTCGGGGTAGAGAGCCCCGCTTGACCCCAGCAACTGAACACCTCCGAGGCCCAGGGCATCGGCACGACCCGGGTATCTGCTGCCAAAATATCCAGTTTGCCCCGGCCCGCCCCGATTGCCCCCATCCAGCCACCCTCCTATAAAAGGGCCCCCCATTCCCTCTTTTTTCTTTTTCTATTTTGGCTCTGGTCTCATTGCGGATCACCTGGCAGCTCGGAAACACCGGCTCCTGATATCGACCAGCAGAGGTTACTTCTTTCTCTAAAAGACGACTCTAGCTTCTTCTACTAGACCCAAGGGAAATTTCACTGGTCTTCTCATTACGGGGGAAAAAAAAATCACTTTAAACCCTTTCTGGGTGCAAGACGTGGTGGGCCTCCCAGAGCTTCCGGTCTCCCCACGCTGACTCACCGCCGCACCTGGAAAGCTAGTCCTGCGAAGAAGAAATAGTCTTATCCTGCACTCTATCATTTTGGTGTTACAAGTAACAACCGTGGAGCGAGAAATACTCCCGGCCTGAGAATATTGATAGATGATAGTAGCGATATTCACAATCGATCCTTTAATAGGCAGACGTCATAAATCATGTTCAATTCCCTGACAGCACAGTACTTCACTTAATAATATAATTAAGATGAAAACTCCAGAGCTATTGGAGGCAGCGGGTATTGATAGCTTCAAAAATTGCATTCTGAATATGATGATGGAAGGGAAAAGGGCTTTTGGAAAATATAAACCCCTTTTCCAAAGGGTGGGGTTTTCAGGGTGCTCTCCTCTGGGCAGCTCTTTTGACCTCTACCTTCCCCCCGACCCCCAGCAGCAATCCCCATTTCTGATTGAGTGGACTGAGGGTAGACCAGGTCTTTCTCAGAAAAGGTGTAGAGGAAAATAAAGAGACATTGACTTGGCCTGGGTGAATGTCCTGGGTTTAGGAATCCTATAAAAATCCATTCCTTCAGCCTGAATCTGGAGGGGAAAAATGTTTAGAAGACCTAGGAAATGAAGCTGTTTGGTTGTCTCAATAAAATTAATTTCCTCAACGAAGTTTTCAAAATTACACATAAATCACTAAATATATGCAGGTACCCCCCCCATCCACCCCACTTCTGCAGTTTAACTGCCTATGAGCTTTTCCAGCGTTGCTTTCCAGTCAGAATCACGGACCTCAGGATGGAAACCAAAACTTCACTTGAAAAGTAAAAGCAGAAGGGTCAAGTCCTGTGAGAGCATGATGATTTGCTCCGTGCTTCAGGAGTAGCGCTGATTGTAAGTGCGGCTAAAATTATTTCAAAGGACGGAATATTAATCAAATCAATCAGAGCTGACAAATGAGAAATATTTTAAAGTCAGGGGTAATTTACAACTTTGTTATTAGTTAAGAATTGCCTGCCTTGTAACAGTAATTAATAACACTTAGGAATAATTTGGAAATCCCCCTCCCATACTCTTTATTTTCCTCTGTCTCTCAAGGAAGGAAAGAGAAAAAGGAAGCAAATGAGTGATCACTAGAAACAGGAAAAACACTGAGTCGTTTGTGGGGAGAACAAAACTGGATAATATAAAAGAAGAGGGAAAAAAAAGATTAGCCCCATGGGAGGCCATCAGAAAATAAAGAAAATACAGGAGGAGGGATAGTAAATCAGAAAATGAATTCTGTAACCATACTCCATGAGCAGGCTGGCTAAAGGTTGAATTTCAAATGGCCCAGAAACCCCATCAAAATGAACAGTGCTGCTAAAAAATCTTGAAAGTAGCTCAGCTCTGAATCAAGGCAGAGCTCAGGGCATTGTCTGTTTTGTTGTTGTTAACAATGTATTTCTTTATAGCCCAGGAGCAGACGTGTGCAGGCTCTTTCCCAAATTCTATCCCTGGAGACTGGACTGGCTTTCATGTTTCTGGTGTTAACGCTCCTCTTAGTCCCTGACAATCCCCTCCCCCCATCTTACGTTGATTATTAGATTGTCTCAACCCCACCTAAACAACACACCAAAATAATGACTTGTTGAAAAACTATAAATCATTTCAGTGTCTGAGCTCAGAAAACCACTTCAGTCAACAGGCTTGCTGCGAGAAGGTAAAGAAATCCCCAACCTTCTGTTGAGGAAAAGCTGCTACTCCCCTGAAGTTTTATTTGTTAGATGGGGGAATTTTTCAGGTTGGTTAAAAAAAAAATGGAGTGGGGGAGGGGAAAGAAAAAACTTTGGCAAACTTTATCTGGTCTTTATTATAAGTCCCAGTCTTGTCTCATTGAGCTCAGGCTGGGTCTACACAAGGTAGCTAGAGATTGAGATTTATTGGTCTCTAAATGAAAAGATTCATTTGATATAAGAGGTTAACTCAAAGTTCCTATACCGTGACTAGCTTCGGCAAATGTCTCTGTCGAGTCAGCACAAAAGCAGTTCAAAGAAATCTGAAAAACACACACAGATATAGACACACAAACACACTCGCCCACTTAAGCTGCAAAAGCAATTCTCTTTTCTTTGTTGTTTCTTCTGTCCTTACAAACCTTCAGCTTCTTTCTAGGTGGCTGGGATGGTTGGCTCCCCCCATGCACATGCCGCTGAACTTTGCCATTTTGTATCTTTTGCTTTTACTAGCCCTGAATGAAAGGATAAGGGGAGGGGGAGAACGTAAAAGAAGAGAAGTGAACTAATTCAAATAAAGCAGAATCCGCTTGTAAATGAGGTGCATAGAGGAGAGAGAGAGGGGCAGAGAGAGGGGCGGATGGGGATAGGGGCTCTCGATGGAAATAGGCAAACTATCTGAAAATGGATGAAATGGGTTTTCAGAGATTAGAGTCCATGAACCCAATAGGAACCTGGCAGAACGTGAGGTTGTGAAGAAAGGTCCAGGAGAGAGAGTGAAGGTGCCAGAGACTTTTAGAGGGCAGCCGGGAGGTGACACACTGAGGACCCAAGATCCTGGGCTAGAAGCAAACTATGGGCATGCTAATGAGGGAAAATTAACCTTTGGGTTGGGTCTGTGACATGGGCCCTCTGCTGAATGCCTGATCCAGGGACTGCAAGTTGCTTCGCTCTGCACCAGCGAAATGAGATAATCGCCCTGAAACCCACCAGCCTTGGTGCACACAGGCGCGGAAACACTGTTGTAGAGAGGGCAGAGTAGCTAGCAGCTCCTCCAAAGAAAAGGAAAACAGATGAGAAGCCACCAGAACCACGGCCAGGCACAAAGAGCAAACCTGCAGACCCTAGGTGCATCTGCTTAAGAAAGAAAGGAGCAGGGCCTGCAAAATAAGAAGTGTCTTCCTCTCTCTTGCTCCTTTCTGTCGCCAAAAGCCCCAGATAACTGGGCCTCGGTGAAGCAGCACAAGGGAAAAATGGATTTTATCTCCAGGAACGTGGCCAGTGGGCCAGAGGATTATTGCTGAGGCCAAGGAAATATATTGGGGAGGGAGGGGGGAGGCATGGAGAACAGAAAGAAGTTGCAGAGGACAGACTAAAACAGACCAACAGAAAAGAAATTCAAAGGGAAATTTTTAAAGTGGAGTGGCTGTGGTTACACGTCATAGACACTGAGGCAGTAAAACACACACACACACAGGGATTTTATTAAACAAACAAGCCAACAACCAAACGCACATCAAAAAGACATTGGCTCCTGCTGTCACAGGGAGAGGGGGTTTGAAATGATCGTGGGCTTCTGGTAGGGACCCTTACGGTCTTTACTGCAATCTCTCTCTCTCTCTCTCTCTCTCTCTCTCTCTCTCTCTCTCTCTCTCGGTGTTCCAGAAACCCTGAAAGCCTCGGTGGAGAAGCAGCCTCCCAGAGGCTACGCAGGGAGGACTCCCCGTTGGAGGCAGAGGGGTCGTGTTTCCAAGTAGAGACGTCAACAAACCGCAATCTTAGTGACACTGACAGCGCGAAATTATGTTTAATGTTGTGAGGGGGAAAGGGGAAATATAAAATTAGCACAGAGAAAATGTTTCCCAGACCTTCCTTACAATTAGGGCCGCGGCATGGGGGTGGGCACAAGGCAGGATGGAAACAGGAGGCCCAGGCCAGCGAGGCCACTCCGCTGAGTCCAGGCAAAGGTCCCCCTCTGCCCCGGGAGGAGTCCTTACTCCTGGGAGGAAGAGGAAAGCTTCTGGAGGGAGGCTAATGACATCCCGTCCCATCCCTTCCCTGGGTTCAGAACCTTTCTTTTGGAGAAGTGGGGAGGTTCTGGATGTCCCATCCTGGTGGAGATGACAGTTTACGGACTGGCCTGCTCAATCTCAAGAGCCACAGGGTGTTCAAATCAGTCATGAAGCTGGCAAAAGAGCTGCCCAGCCTAGAAAGCAGAAAAGGAAATGGTCGGGGGGGGGGGGGGGGGGGGGGGGTGGACAGATGCAAAACCTCAGACACCCCATCCTTAAGGAGAAGATGCTAAGGGAAAGTAAGAACTAATAAATTAGCAAGCTCCCCTCTGGAACTCGCAACCCTGCCTCAGCTGCTTGGTACAGGTGAGCTGGACCCCACCTCTTTCTCATGATGCTCCAGATCTCCATAGGCACCCCCAGCCCCTGCTAGGACCAAGGACAGGCAGACTGCCACCAGGCAATCAAGGGGATTGGCCCAGAGAGAGCCAGGGAGGTGGAAAAGGTGTCATTTTCAAGAAGGAAGCAGTTTCTGTTCAATGCAGATTATTTCCTAAAATGCTTATTGAAAGAGACAGAAGCGTGAGTGAGAGAGAGACAGAGTAAGAGAGAGATAGAGAAAGGATGAATCCCCTATTCTCCTTGTGTTGTGGTTATAAAGAATATAATCTTGTCTTTGCCTGGAAACCACTGTATTACTGTGGTTATTAAACAAGCCGGCTTACCTTCTTAGTGTCAAGGCAAGGAGAGAGGGATGAAGAGAGAGGGTGAGCAGACAATTCATTTTCAAATAATACAAATTAAAAATAAATGTATTTTAAAAAACTAAACCTGACTGATAAAGGCAGGAGATGTGAGATGGCAGTAAGAAAGAGGAACAGGAGGAAAAAACACAGGAAAGAGTCTGAATCTTTAAAAAAAAAAAAAAAAGACCAATCTGTGCAGAATAATCAGGAAAAACAACCTGGGATGGAAAAAAGCAACTGCCATTTCCTATGTGGTAGCTCCATGACCTTAGGGAAAATGGAGAAGCAGCTCTACCTTGGGGTGGTGGTTTTACACTTTGATTTCAGCAACAAGTATCAAAATATCTAAACTAATTGATTGTCGAGTTCCTTGGCCCTTCTCCAAAGAGCAATATAGATTTAATTGTATGTTGTTTAAAACTCCATTTCTCGAACAGTGTGAAACATGTAATAAAAGTCATAAACCGTATCGGAGATTCCCCCCACCTCCACTAGCATAAATACCCGACTGACACTTGGAAATCTTAGCTAATACTTTTAATAGGCTAAAAAAAAGGGGGGGCATCTGAGAGGGGTAGCCACATAATAAAATCTAAACTGTTAATCCATTTTAACTCATTCAAAAAGAACCTGTGGTTTTTGCAGAGGAGGGGTCGGGGTGAGGAGACCCCACGTAAGACATCTGATTTGTTCGAACTCGGTTCAGCTAAACCACACTCCCCGAAGCAAAGCAAGTAGTGAGTGGCCTTCCTTCCAGAAGACAACAGAAAGATCTGTACCGGGGAAAACGGAGCTGAAAGTTGCCAGCGAACTGCCTGGCCCGTGCTCTCCTCTCGCTCACCGAGGCGGGGAAGCCGGTCGGCGGCCGTGGCTCTCCGCAGGCCTGGGCCCGGCTTCCCCGAGGCAGAGAGGGGGGCCGGCGGCGGGCAGGAGCGCTCCAAAGCGGCGCGGCCAAGTCCCCCCGCAGCCCCTCCCCGGCGGCCTCCTGCATTGTCCGCGGTTCTCCCCGACCGCCCCGGCGGCTGCTCGGGTCCACAGGCAGCCCCGGCGCCCCCCTTCCCGGGCTCGGGGCATCTCGCAGGAGGGAAGGGAGAAGGGAAGAGCCTCGGCCACGCCTGTGATGTGCTCCGGGATCAGCCGCAGCCCCGGGTTCGCGGCCGCCATGAAGCCGGCGGCGGCGGCGCGCGGGGCGGGCCGAGCCGGGCCGGGCCCTGGCGTGGCCACGCGGGCCGGCTGGTGGGGGAAATCTGCAAAAATCCACGTGAGCCGCCCCCTCCTCCAGCCGCCCGCGGCCCCTGACACGGCAGCATTGAAGCCGGCCCGGAGGTCCCCGAGGTCTCCGAGTGTGACAGTACTCAGCATAGCGGGTAGATGGCACAATTTTCTAACATTTAGAGAGAGGAACCCACGCTGGGAGCAATAAGTCCATTTAAAAGCCCTTTATTTAAAAGGAACAAAGATAACTGACAAGCGAAGTACAGAGACATCTCAATGAAATTTCCAAAGAAGAAAGAGAAATCAGAGGCCAGAGCAAATGCGAACCGGGCTTGATGGAACAGGCCAGCACTTTTCCTCCCCTCTCGAGAAGAAAGATAAAAAGACAAAAAGAAAGAGGTGGTGGTCACTGGGGTTTGTGCGCGTTAATGATCACAGTCCAAACCAAATTCTATAAAACCCACAGCCACAGAAACTTTAAAATGGCCGGGTGGGCTCTGCCAGGGCAGGTGGGAGAGAAGCCGGATCTGTTCAGGGGAAGACGCTTGGAAGTTTTGCCCTCCGCCTTGGGGGCTCCATCGTAACCTCGGAAAACAGCCGCCTCTGCTGTGGCTTGGCTGGTTTAGGGAGCCTGGAGACGGCAGGCCCGCCGGGCACCCACTCTGGGCACAGCAGGGCCCTCTGAGGGCCTGGCGACCGAGGCCTCTGTCCTGGAGCCGCCTCTTTTAAAAGGTGTCCAGGACCCAGCGAGGATCTGAGGACCTAAGATGTGCTCGAAGGCCGGGGACTCGAGAGCCCATTCGCAAGAATAACTGCTATTTCTTAAAAACCGAGAGGAGCGAAAGGGCGCTCACTGATGTCACCTGGCAAAACCAAGGCAACCCACACTTCATCGTGTGCTCTAGCACTGCCATCGCCCACTCCCCACGCCCAAACCTGCAAGCCAGGTCCCCCACTCGCCCAAAAGGCGAGACTGAGACCCGCAGGCCCAGGGGAGACAGAGGAGGGGCACGAGGCCAGGAGAGGGGCGGTGCCCCTCTGGTCCTCCCGGCGGCGCTGGCCCCTGGCGACCCTACCCTCCCACCACCACCAAGCGGGCGGCGGAAGAGGTGAGGTGGCTAAGGCCCGCAGGGGGTCAAATGATTGTATTTGGGTGGGTGCTCGCCGACATATTTGCTGAGTAAACCTCCCTTGCTGTGTTGAAGGCGAATCCCCGTTGATAAATCCATCATTACCGTTCGGATTCAGGGAGGCAGCCGCGCCACTAAATTCATCTTACATTTGTAGCGCTTTAATAGACATTTATTAAATGCTTTTAGAGAGAGGCATGGGGCGCGTGATTACATCCTAGTTATAGACAGAACATAAAGACCCACGTTAACACCCATTTGCAGGAAGGAAGGAAGAGGTGGGGATGGGGGAGAAAAAGCAGAGGGATGGGGCGAGGGGAGATGGGGGGGGGCGGGGGCACAGCGCCTGGGCGTTATTAGCCTGGGCTGCCTGGCGGGGAGCGAGGCGGAAGCCGCGGGAAGCCTCGGCTGCGGGGCGGAGAAGGCCCCCGTTCGCCTCACAGTTCCCTGGGCTCCCGTTTGCCCCGCACCCCGCCCCCCGCTCCGCCTGGGGGTCTTGTGTTCTCTCGAAAGGGATGTTCGAGCTGCCTCTGCTGACCCTCTTTGGTCCCCAGCCCCCAACTCCTCCGTGACTGTATCCCAGGCCTCTCCAACTGACACTCCTTGGAGCAAGCCAGGGAGAGGCGGCAGGGAAGCCCCGGCACTTCGGGATTCCGAGAGCGCCTTTAAAGCGTCCCATCCGCCCCACCCACCCCCCAACCAGTTAGCCAGAGCGCTGAGCCAGGCCTTCCTCCACACAAAGCAGACAGGCGCCTTGGCCACGGGGCGGGAGAGTCCCGCTCGCTCCGAGGCGTCTCTGGCCTGACCTGCTCTGCCTGTAGGGCCCTCCTCCGTCCGGCGCCAGGAGGGAGCCACGCCACCTTTGCACCTCTGACCATCATCCTGCCTGGGGACCTCCCCCAGGCTAGCCTCACGCCCCTCGACCTCGATCTCAGGGAGCTGGGCCTGCGGGAATGCCTGGGCCACCAAAGGGCCTAACCCTTCCTGAGCGCCCCAGGGCCTCACCTAAAGGCCCAGTCCCCGGGCTCCATCAGTTCTGCGCGCCTCCTCGCTCCCCGGGGACGCGGCCACCAGCCCCGGCCGAGGACAGCCTCGATCAGGGCTTCTGGCCCTCCCGGGCTCTTGGTGAGGAGCACTTCCGCTACCTCAAAGTTGCCATAAGAAAATAAATACAAGTGACACTGTGCTGGGCCAAAGCTCATTAGTTCGTTGTCCAGGCCTAATAAAGAAACAGAAGCGCAAATTACAGAGTTCAGCTTCCACACACGCTCTGTCACCCGATATCAGCGGACGGCGAGCCTGATTCCAATTGCTCCGAACTTGCTGCGCAGTTCGCCCCCCACCCCCTCCTCGCAAGCAGGAGGTTGGGTGGAAAAATATAGTTCCAGAGGGGGTAATGATCAAGCTTTTCCTCTCGGAAGCCTGCGCCACCTCATTTCCCATCAGTAATCCCAATAAAATTAACGTCGTGGCTGCAATTGAAAAGAGGAGGGCCCGCGACACTCCTGAAATAACACACTCTCCCCCAGCAAAAGGTAAAAAGCAAAACGGCCCTTTGTTCAGCTAATTAACGAAGGCCCAACTCCGAAAGCAGATGTGTTTGCTTAGCTAATCACAAGCATGTTTCTTTCAAGGAACGTCATTTCGAGGGGGCCGCTCCGGGGAATGGGAAAGGGGGACACAGCAACCCCCCTACTCGGGTCCTCTCTGCCTCAGGGGTCTCTAACCCCCATACTGAGATCCAGAGGCTAAACCAGGCAGCCCATCTCTCACACCTCTCTCCCTCTTGGTCCAACCCCAGAGGCCCACTAGGCACCTCGGGGCTTGCCCGAATGCCAGGCCTGCAAGACTCTAGGGGGAAAAAAATGGAAAAGTTTTAATGACACAGATGCCATATTAAATGAGGCAGTTTTACAATTCACTTTGAATAAGACACTAACTTATTACAAGTCTGTTATCAGAAGGACGATAAGATTTATAACTCTGAGAGTCAGCTTTTCCCCTTAATGACAATGGATGTTAAAGAGAGGAAATCTGTTCTCTATTAGAGGAGATGAGAGTCCCTTCCCTGTTTTCGGGCATTTACAGATGCGTCCAGGAGGGCAGATACCAAGTCCCTTTGTGTCTCCTTGTGAAAAATTCTGCCTTTCCCCTTTGGCTATGAAACCGGGTCTCCTGGCTGGGTTAGCACCTCGCTCAGTCTTTCAGCTTGAGCTTGGTAAAAGGAAAAAAGAGCGAGCGAGAAGGGCAGGGAGATATAGATAGAAGTGGGGATGGAAATGGAGGGGGTGGGGGGCGGTCTGAGGCCTTCACGCAGGAAAACTATTTCCCCCTCTTTCTTTGCCGTACAAAAGATAGCTTTCTCCTAAACCAACACAGTAAGCAAACTTTAAAAAACTGGGGTCCTATTACAAACCAACGCCCAGCACTAACTGCTTTAAAATTACTGCATAATTAGATTTAGTTGAATTTCACCATTAATTAGGCAGCCGCACTGCAGGGAGCCTTTGAAATCTGAGAAAATGGGAAAAAATCATCTGAAGCACGTTTTTTAAACCTAACTTCAATAAATCTTGACGAGGCCCGGAATTCAGAGAGTAACCTCGCTCCCCTCCCAAGAGGCTGAGGGGAAGGGTCTCCAGGCCTGGGCTGGAGCTGCAGTTGGACGTTAAAGGGGCGATTCCCCCCGTCGGCGGAGAGCTCAGCCTGGGCCCAAGCCACAGTGCTCTGCAGAGGCCCTCGGGAGACCCCTCTGTCCCACGGCCGACCTCCCCTGCTCTCAAACCTGTTCGATAAAGGAGATCCCCCTACTGCAGAAGCGCTCCTGTCAGGGGCGCCGTCCACGTCGGCTCGTGCGTTTCTAGGGCCTGCCACCCGCCCGCCCGCCCGGAGCCCGCCCTCGGCCCCTGCGCGCCCCCAGTCAGCCCTCCACCCGGGGAGCCCCCTTTCCTCCAAGTTTGCCACGGAGGCAGCAAGTGAGCCGTGCCCACGTCCTGCGGGGGACGGCCGACCGGTCCCCACACTCCGCCGTCCCGCCCCCGCCCCAACAGCTCCGAGGGGCCCGCGGGAGGACCCCCGGCCGCAGCCCCTGCGTCAACGGTCTGCTCCCAGGGCCTCGCCCCCTCCCCCTCCGCCGCCCGTCTGAGACCAGCGGTCGCGGAGGCAGACTTTCTCCCCCTCGGTGCTTGCCGAGGGGGCAGACCTGGAATAACCTCTCCCGGCCGTGAGGGGCGGGGGCGGGCGGGGAAGGGGCCCGCCGCGTCCCCGGCGTGTGCCCTCGCGGCTCCGCCGCTCCAGCCGCAGGCTCGGCGAGGCCCGCGCTCCCGCGCCGGGGAGCGTTTGGAACGAGGGCGCCCCGCCTGCGGCCGGACCGGCCGCCGGCGCCCCCGCCCCGGTGCCCCTCGGACTCCCAATGTGTTTCCCATTAGCCGGCCCGCCGCGCCTGGCGGCCGGCGCTCGCGCGCGCCGGGCGACGCCATGTTGGCTCCGCTCGCAGGACCCGGCCGGGAGCGGGGCTCCGCGGCCGAGCTTCGCACGCGCGCGCGCTCCC
>ML660247.1:8043912-8198377 GCA_007570785.1 Antilocapra americana
CCGGGGGCGCTGGCGGGCCCGGCCCCCGGCCCCCGGCGCCCCGGCTCCGCGGGGCCGGCCCCGGGCGCCGCCTGCGAACTTTGAGCCCCGGCCCCCGGCGAGAACTCCCGGCGCAGGGCCGAGGGCGGCGGGCGCGAGCCGGCGCCCGGGCGCGGAAGGCGCAGCCCACCCCCGCCGGCCCGCCGCCGCTCCCCGCCCCGGCCCGGCCTGCCCCGGGGGCTGGAAAGTGGCGAGGCGCCGCGGTCGCCCCCCTCGCTCCGCGCGGACCATTGTTGCAGTCCGCGTCTAACTGGGCTCGCTCTCACACACCCCCCACCCCGGAGCACCGACGGGAGGAGGGGCCGCGGGGCTGGGAAAGAAATAAAGCGAGCTCAGACCCGAGGGGGGTGGGGGGAAGCCAGGAAAAAGAGACACTTAAAGGGAAAGAGTCGCCATGTTTAGCAGCTTTTTAAAAAAGATCTCGTCAATTTCACACAGAACGCACTCGCTGGGTCCCAGCCCTCGTCTTTTGTCCAATTCAGTCGCAGCAAAGATCTTTTGTTCTAACTCAGCGTGAAAAGAAAAACTTTCTTTAAATGCTATAAACTTAAACCAAACTCAAGACTCTAAACAGATCCTCCTCCGGCCACTCTAAACATATACAAGGGGTTTTGTTTTAACCGTTTGAAAAATTTTGGGTCCTGTTTTTCTGCCTCGCAGACCCCAAGCTACGTTGCTGAAACTTAGAGAGAGAGTGAGAGAGGGATTTCCAATGTCTAGAACACATGCTTAAAGCAGAATAAAACAGGGACTGTCTTTTGCTTTGAAAATCATAAATTATAATTTAATGCCAATAATAATTTACAACAAATGGCTGTTTACAATAAACTAACACAAAACAAACAAGGCAAAGGGCCTGTGTTTTACTTATTAGGGAAAACTTCACACACTCACATGGATAGCACTTGCAAGAGGAGAAAATAAACAACAACCTAGGAAACCTCAATCTAGAGGTCAGCAGTGTTCTGTCATAAGAACATACTTAGATTTATGTATGTATATATCTACAGAAAGAAGCTGAGGGTCAGATGGAGAGCTCTGCTCAGATGCACAAATCAGATAGATTTTTCTGGTCTACATGTATTGACTGGAACTGAGTATCAAAGTTTAATACACTTTACAAAATGATCCCTTTTCTTTCACATCCCCTTACCCACCACCCCCTTTTAAAATCAAACCACAACACAGTGATGTATGATGGTGGTGTGGGCGCTGCAAAGCCTCAGTAAGAACAAAAATTGCAAGCTCCCACACACTGAGCTTCCTTCAAACCAGGAAAAGAGAAAGGGGAGGGGGGGAAACAACAACAAACCTCCAAAACAAAACAGTTAATACTTCCAAATCCACACACCCTATAAAGTTTCCTTCTTTCTCTCTCTCTTTCTTTCTCTTCTTTTTCTTAATTTGGCTTTTAAGCACAAAGGATCCCAAGAGTAGTACAGATTGTATCTACACAATCTGAAATGTCAGAATGTCGCTGTGTTTTTATGTACAGAACTCCAATGGAAAAGATTCCCTTGACCTGTGGTCATGCTCTCACAGAAGGAACGTAGAGGGGGGAGGGGAAGGCAGGCCAACTGCAAGTTATCATATATACATTAAAAATAAACCCTTCAGCCACTCTAAGCTACATCACTGAATTTGAAATCCTCTCAACAACCAACCTAGATGAGAACCACAGTATGTTTTTAAAAATCACACCTACTTAAGGAAAAACTCATTGCAAACAACTGCCTTCTATTGACAAGGCTGGATTAGCTTGCTTGTACCTTCTTCTGCGTAACTGTCAGAAATGTACAAAACAGTATTTTTTCCTGATCATAAAATAGATACTGATCTCAAGATTTCTAATACTTTCCACAATACCTTCCCTAAGCAGGCACTTAAGTGTGACAAATATAAGGGCCTTTTTTTTTCCTGGAAAATCCATTTTTAATTAAAAGAAGGATTAGGTGAATGGGGGTGGTTTACTATATCAGTATGGCACTTCCTAAACCATAGATAAACCATTAACTTCAGCTACCCCCCACCCCATCACACCCAAATTAAACAGGCAAATACACTAGCCTACCTTTGAACAAACTGGCTGAGGGAAGTGAACAAATAGAGCGAGCCCCTGGCCCAGCTCAGAGAAAGCTAGTTCACAGGGGCTTCTCGATGGAAAGACAGTGGGGACAGCCAAACAGTTTTCAGATATCAAATAATATTTTAATTTCTGAATACTTTCAATTTCCTTGGAATATAACACACAAAGACTCGACCAAACAGTTCAGTTATTATAACTTTTACAGTATACAGAAATGTTGCACTTAAAAAAAAAAAACCTTCAGTTTTTTTTTTAAAACACAAACTGTAAACTCTAAGATACTGAATCAATCACGTTACCTATAAGTGCCAACAGTGTTATTTTGTCATGCTGATTTCAATGGTATTTTTTAAAAAGGGAAAATATCAACAATTATAATACAAAGGGTTTGCAAATATACAAACAGATATAGGATTTTCATAACAATTCAAGAACTAAGCGGGACCCAATTGAAATTACAAAAGTTCACTTTTTATTCAAAACCTCAGCATGTGTCTTGGACACATTCCTTGGCTGCCAATAAATTCCACAGTTCATTCTCTTTCTTAAAATATTTTTAAAAAGCTAGGTTTGTCATGGTGTCTTTTGAGGGGGTGGGTCAGGGTATGGGAAGTTTTTAAGTGTTGTTATGTGGTTCCTCCAGTTCTCAAATTAGAGTGCTCAACTTCATCTAAAATTTTTGGTCACCACTTGTAAGTGCGTTTCCATCATCTTTGAGTTGCCTTTTAAAAGTTTTATGTCTTCCTATGATATTTTCATGGACTCAGTTTTAATTCTTGCAGAACATATATTTTAAGGATACACAGTTTTTAAGAAGCCAAGATTATATCAAAACTTATTATAGAACCACAGAATAAACTGGTTTGGAACCAGAAAAGTACAAAAAAGAACAGCTAGAGGTACATAGACACAGGACAATTAATAATTTGGAAAAAAAAAAAGACTTACTTTCTCCATTCTGCTAATTTTCTCCCAATCTCCTTAAATGCACTTTTAGCAATATTTTTCCAAAATTTACCAAAAAAAGAAAAAAGACTAATTTCCTTTTTATACAAAAATGATAAGTAGCAAGTTGTTCTGACCGACACAGGAGTTTTTTTTTTTTAATGCATTCTGTAAAAGTTCATTCGACAGTCTTTCTTTTTTTTGGAAATTCACAGTCCATTAAATTCTTCCCCTCTCTTCTTTTAGCAAACTTGTAACATCCTTTAATATCCTTTCTTAACAGAAGGAATTTAAGCAAACAAGCCAGTCTTTTGCCTTTTCTTTCTCTCTGTTTCACTCCCCCTTCTTATTTTGATTGATTTATTTATTGAATTGCCATATACGGCCAGTTAAAACTGCTGCCAGACAGTAACATATCCCGGATGAGGGTTTCGATGGGGGTTTTACCTACCAAACGGACGAAAAACAATTGCTCTATGACTGAGGAGGAGACCGTGCGAAGGGAAGGGAGGCGAAGCAAAAGCTTTCCGAATCGTGTTGGTTGGTTGGGGTACTGGCTCCTAACGTATTCTTCCAAAGCACACTGGGACTTTTCCTGCAAGCTTTCCACATGGGCTACATCAGAGAGACCACAGGCATCTGGAAGAAAGTTTTTTAAAAAAAAGAAGACGACGAAGAAGTCAGTCATCAGATTAAGAGGTTTGAAATGGGTCACATGAAGTGTGCGTACAGTGCTCTGTCAAACTGCCCCAACCGGAGCTGGAGCAAATGCCTACGGACTGAAAACTTGGGGGCTGGGGAGGGGGGAACCGAGTGAGACCGTCTTGGGATGTTAGCTTTAAAACAGAACACAGCTCAGTGTACTGCAGGCTTTCTATGTCCCAGTCCTCAGGCTTGGTGACCGGGAGGCCCAAGCAAAGTGCAGTGGGTGAATCTAGCTCAGGTCAGTAAACAGACTGACAAACGGATGAAACCAAAACTACCAGTGCTCCGCCCCTCCTCCTCTGTAAATAATAGTTTGGCTTATAATTATATAGTGGGGGGGGGGGCTGGGCAACAACCTGGCCCAGCCTGGGGGAATGGCGCCCACGACCCAGCCTCAGATTCTCCCCAAAGAGGGCGACTCATTTTTCTCCAGTCTTTGAAACTGATTTAAGTGGCCCTTTAAAACTGATCTTGTCAGTTTAGCCTATTGAAGGGCAGCCATGCAAACTGTGATCTCTCTGTTCATTTGAGCTGTTTCTTTTCCCTCCTTTTCTTCTCTCTCCCTTTTTCTCCTACCCCCCCCCCCTGATTTTTTTTTTTTTTTTTGTAAACCCAGGTCCCTCGGAGAAGAAACCCCCCTCCCCGTTATCTTCAGGAAAACACGTTTCTTTTTCGGATATGTGAAAATACAATAAGCGCCTTTGAAATGAGAGGCTTCTCAGTGAAGGCGGTGCAGGTTGTGACCTGACCTTTGGGGGCTCCTCAGGCAAGACTGGGGCTAACACATGCATATTGTCAATCCTTAAAGCAGATATTCAAAAAAAGCCACCACTGCATCCACCTCAAGAACCAGAACACACGTACAACCAACCGCCTCATGTGTGGATCTAGGGCTCTGCATGTCTACAGAGCACATAGGAGTCTGTGATCAGAAATTAAAAGATCTGTTTGCATTGGACTCCTTCTCTCCGCAAGCGCACTGTCTCTCTCAGAATCAGATAACAGGGACCTTTATCTCTTTGTGAGGCGATCTGCACTCTCCACACAGGCCTCTACATTTTACAAACACTAATAAATTAAACTGTTACAAGAGTATCAGGCATTTCTTTCCTTGGGAGACTAAGGTAAGTCTAAGAGCTAACAATGAGCTCAAGAAAGGAACCACCGCCCGGATGGTCTGGGAACATGGGATGGGTGTTGGGTTGCAGGAAGGGTTGAAGGTGACTCTGGGTTAGGGGACGATCCTGTCTGTACATTTGCATTAGGCAACCGTTCTAGTTGTGACAGGTCCCCCGAGAAAAATAATCCAGACCCAAGCCTCTGCATACAGCCCTTCCTTGCCCAGACACTGCCCTTTAATTGATTACCTAAGGACTTTCGAAGGCAGAATTTGGGGGGGGGTGTGGAGGGGGTGGATTTTATGCAAAAAGCAGCAATATATAAAAGAAAGTGGGTGAAGGACTCAGAACCTACAACAGACTCAGCTCAAGACTTGGGTCCCCAGATTTCCTTGGAACAATAAGGAAGAGACTGTGGATCTTTTTGTCTGCTACAGGAACTCCTCAGCTCTCCTGGTGTCCTGATTACAAGCTACAAAACCTGCAGTGGGTGACTGGGTTCCAAGCCCTACCCAGGTCCAAATTTTGTTATCTTGAACTGGGAGCCCCCTGCCCCTCTCAGCCATGACAAAGGGGGTCAGCTGACAACTCGGAACAACCATGTGGAAGGGATGATTTCCACCCACCTGGGCTCTGCTGAACTCAGCCTGGGGGGCCAGCCAAAAGGCTCAGGTGTGGCCCAAAGTGGTAAGCCAGACACCTTCCATGATCATTTGACCTCCAGAGTTAATTAATATTAGATCTATTACTCACACAGGTTAAACTACCTGCAAACTAATTAGACTTCATAATGCAGTCAGTGATGGTTTTATATCCCTGGCAACACTCATATCCAGCCCAAGTTGGCACACACTTTAAGTTGTTTAAAAATTGCCTTAAGTGTTTGCCTGGGCAGGGGAAGCAACAGGCCTGAGTCTTGAACCCCCTGCAGACATTCTGAAGAGTGATGATGGCCCCTTTCTTCCTCCTGCCTCTTCCTGACAGCTCTTTCCCCTCTCTGGACAGTCTGCATTGTTTTAATTAAAAGAATAAGCTTTTGAAAATTGCTGCCCTCAGGTTGGCCGGACCTGGAGCTCCAACTCGAACTGAGTTAGCAGGCAAACTTTTCCCCCTCCCGCCAGGGGCAAACCTTCCCCTGAGGGGCTGATACCAGGACTGTTCCAGCGCCTACAGGCATCTTCTGGAGGCTTAGCCCTGGTGACAGGGAGAGCCATGAGGGTAAAGGAGATTCCCGCTCAGCTGGCCCAGAATGCCTGAGGTGAGGGAGGGAACAGGAGTATGCATCCTAGTCTGGCGGAAGGGCAACAGGCCTGCGAGGCTTCCCCATGGCCCATTTTGAGAGAGTCAACAGTCTGAAGCATCCTTCCCACGGCCCAGCCTTCCTCTCCTCTCCCCAGGACAGGCCTGCCGGGGCCCCACCGCTAGGCAGAGTTCCCATTCCAAGTTTCATTTGACAATGTGGCCTGGGCCGGCTCTGGGGGCTCCCAAGAGTTTTAGGCCCTAACTCTGAGCTAGGAGCCCGGAGGCACGAGAGAGCAGGGCTCCTTCCTACCTGAGGTGAACAGGACTATGGCCTTGAGGCAGCTGTACTCGGCGGAGTCGACATGCAGCGCTTTTAGCTTCTCCACTTGCTCTTGGAAGATCCGTATGTGGTCCATAAAGGCGACCACCCGGTCGGCGGACATGGGCGAGGCGTGGAGGCCGGCGGCGGCCAGGAGCGGGGCGACGTGGAGGGGCATGGAGCACTGGGCCGCGTTCAGAACGAACAGCTCGCTCCAGGTGAGGCGGAGCAGGGCCACCTGGTCGGTGATCTGCAGGTCGGGGAAGAAGGGGATGTTCCGGGCCCACTCGACGGCGCTGAAGAGCATCCGCGCGGCCAGTTCACAAATGTTCTCGATGCCCATGATGTTGTTGGGCTGCATGCACTGGCTGCCGAAGCGCGACGTGGGGTAGGGCTCCGCGCGCAGCAGCAGAGAAATATATCCGGACAGGTAGGAGTGGCAGTTGAGGGGGTCCCCGTTGGTGAGCGCGAACTGCCCGTGGCTCGGCTGGGTGGGCGGCATCCTGCCCCTCTGCACGGCTGCGGGGAGGAAAGGAGACACTCCTCCGTTAATGCCTAGTCTCGTCCACCTGCTCCCCCAGCAGGGTCGACCCCAAGCAAGCCCCCCGCCCCCCCAAAGCCCCCGACCCCGACTCCGCGCGGCGCAGGAACCCGCAGGCCTGCCCCGCTCTCACCCGCGCGCCAGGGCCACCGACCCGAGGGGCGCCGGGAGCCCGGCCGCTCTCCCCTCCGACCACCACCCAGTCCAGCTCCGGCGATCAGGACGACCCACTGGCCTCAGAGGCCCGCTCCAGGCCAGGAAGCCGAGCACCCAGCATTGACCACTTTGCCTCGGGGTCCCCAGCACGGTGGGAGGGATGGAGCATTGTGGGGGGCATCTTTCTTCTTTTACTGCTGAACAGCTGATATATATATATATATATATTTATTGATTGGAGGAGAGGGAGCGCGGGGTGGGGGTGGGGGGGGCCCGGAGGTGGGGGAGGGGAGACGCTTTTGCAAAAGACACCGAGGAGCTTCACCCCGAACGGCCTGTGCCACCCCAGCACCGCTCTCCATACCCCCCCTCCCCCGCCAAGCACGCAGCCCCGGCCCCGCGGGCCACCCCTGGCTAGAAGCGAGCCGAGAGCCAAGGTCTGGCGGCAGCCGACTCGGTGTGCTCGCAGGAAGGGAGAGGGCGGAGAGACAGGCCGGCCGAGGCGAGAGGAAGCCGGGCGAGAGGCGGGGAGCGGGCGGCCGGCGCCGGCGCCGCCCGGGAGGGCCTGAGAGGGCCGGCCAGGCTCGGGCACGAGCGGTTATCTGACGCCGGACGGGGAGAGTCGCTCTCGCAGAAACACAAAGAAACCCGGGCGTTCGCTCGCCGCAACTCGGAGCCCGCGCCCGGCGCTGAGCGCGCCATTGGCCGAGCAGGGCTCGCGGCGCTCGGCGAATTTCATTTCACAAAGACCCAACTCGCACAGAGCGAAAGCAGCCGCCCCAGGCCCCTCGCCCACCCTGCTCCTACTCCCTATCGCGCTGTCCTCCTTTCAAAAGTGAAAGGAAAAAAGAAAACAGAGGTATTTTTTTTTAGCCGAATGTTAATCCACGGAGGGTCACATGAGCGCTGCCCGGGCGGCAGCGTTAATACGGCGAAGTGCATAAAATTGCCATTTGTAATTTGAACCTCCTGTACAAAAAGTACAATCTCAGGTTGATTTTTTTTGAGAGGGTGGGGGCTGGGGAGAGGGGTGGGGAGGAGGGACATATGTTGAACATGCAGGGAAACAAGGAGAGAGAGAGAGAGAGAAACGGAGAGGAAAGAGACGTGAACCAGGCTTTCAAACAACTACCATCAGCATCACCACCACCACCACCACCACCTCCCCATCCCTTGCAGAAGGGCGAACTCGAATGAACTGGCCATCAATGCAAAGGAAATGAAAACAGCCCGAAGAGACAGTTGAGGAAATCAGTCGGCCACAAAGCATGCGGATTTGGGGGGTCTGGGTTCCACGGCAGAACTTGCTTCTAGTATAAAAACCCTTTTCCGCTGCAATACGAAGAGAAGAGCTTGGGGCGTCTGTGTCCTTACCCAGAGCAGGCTAGCCAAAAGCACCCAGGGCCCCGGGACCCCGGGCGAGGGGAGGAGAAATGAGAGGCCGATACCTTCCCGTCTCATGCCCACTTTGAGGCACTTTTTGAGGCGGCAGTACTGGCATTGGTTGCGGTGGTGCTGGTCGATGGGACAGTTCCGGTTGGCGCGGCACGTGTAGCTCAGGTTCCTCCGCACGCTGCGCTTGAAGAAGCTCTTGCAGCCTTCGCACGTGAACTGGCCGTAGTGCTTGCCGCTCGACTTGTCCCCGCACACCACGCACTCGATGTGCTGCTGCTGCTGCTGTTTGTCGCCGCCCGGCCCGCCAGGGCCGCCCTGGCCGCCGGCTGCCGTCTGGGCCGGCGTGCTGGCCGGGCCCCCTTGGCCGGGCGTCTGTGGCGTGTGCGGGGCGCCGGGCGGCGGGCCGGGCACGGGCGGCGCCTGCGAGGCCTGGCTGCCCTGAGAGCCGGGCACCTCGTCCTGGGGGTCGCGCCACGTGCTGACTACCATTGCCATATCTATGGGGGCCGCGTCCGGACTTCCTGCTCCCCTGGCTGCGGGCGGCGGCGGGCTCCCGGGTCTCGGGCTCCGGCGCGCCGCCTTTTGTGTGTGCAAAGGGTGCGAGAGGGCGCGGGAGGGCGCCCCGGGTAGCTCGGGGGGGCTGGTTGGTTGAGGTTGGTTAGTTTTTCCTTTTTTGTTTCTGCTTTTGCAAAGTTTTGTCGATGGCTCGTCTGGCCCGGTGTGTTTGTTTTGTTTGTTTCTCTCGGCTCAGCTTTGTTGCTTTCGGGGGGCTTGCCGCCGGGGAGGGGAGGGGATGGGGCTGGGGGAGAGCAAGTGGGAGCAGAACGTGGAGAGAGAGAGAGAGGGAGGGAGGGGAGGGAGAGCTGCAAGTCGATTGTCTGGCTTCAAGACAGAAGTAGGAGGCAAAAAAAAAAAAAAATCTCTCCAAAGATCTTCCTTGCTCTCACTCTCTCCCTCCCTCTCTCGTTCACTCTCTCGCTCTCAGAGCTGGTGTGTAGCCGAGGAGTTGGAGGAGGAGGAGGAGGAGGAGGAGGAGGAGAGGCGACTGTCCGGGGGCCAAGTCCAGGGCAGCCCACAGTCAGCCATTCAGGAAAGCCATCGAAATCGGGAGGACTCGGAGAGCAGAGGCGCCGGTCTCGGGCGCGCCCAGAGAGCCAGGCAGGCCGGGGCGGAGGCCGGCGGCCCGCGGAGTGGCCGGAGCGCTGCCCGGGTCCGGGGGAATCAGCATGAAAGTGATCCGCGTCGGGCGCTGCGCGGCGTCGTCCTGGCGCTGGGCCGCCGCAGCCGCCTGCCCCGGGCGCCCCGGCGCGCGCCTCGCTTGCTCCGGCCGCCGCCGCCCGCTTTCGCCGGATAGAGGCCGCTCGCTGCTCCCTGCGGGCCGCCTGGGCCGCCGCCGCCGCCGGAGCCGGAGCCGGAGCCGCCGCCGCCGCCGCCGAAGCCGCCGGGTCGGGCCCGGAGCCGCCGCGTCTAGCGCCGCCGCCGCCGCTGAAGCCTCTGCCGCTGCTGCCGCTGCTGCCGCCGCCGGAGCCGCTGCTGCTGCCGCCGGAGCCGCCTCACACACATAGGGAAAGAGTCAACTCGCCGGCGGCGGGGGAGAAATGATAAAAGAGAGAGAGGAGGGCAGATCACCACCTAGAAGCACATCCTTCGTGCGCAGAGGGGGGAGAAAAAGACGGAGAGAAAGAATGAACGAGGGGAAAAAAGGCAGCACGGCACCCGGGGAAAGAAGGCAACTCGGGGAGAGGAGGAGGAGGACGAGAAAACACACGCGCGCACGCACACACACACCGCGGAGAGAAAAGAACAGAGAATCAAAGTGATCAAATATGCTAAAAAGGGGGGCGCGGGAGGGAATGCGATTTATAGGCGCCGGGGCTGGCAGAAGTGGCTTCTCCGCGATCAGCTCACTGAGCTCTCTATATAGTGAACTTTGACACGACTGCTGCAACTTAGCGCACGTTGCCATGGCGACGGCGCGCCTTATAAGGCAGCCGCCGGGGTTGGCCTGGCCAGGCGCGCGCGCGCCGCCCCCTCGCCGTCATTGGCCGGAGCGCGGCGGCCCCGCCATGGCGGCCGCGGGCGCAGCCCGGTCCTAGCGCGAGCGGCGTCGCGGCCGGAGCGCGGGGCGCGCGGGGGGCGGGGGGCGGGGGGCGGGGGGCGGGGGGCGGGGCGGGGCGGCGGTGCCCCCGTCGCAGCCAGGCGGGGGATGGGCCCGCGCAGTCCCCCGGCGCGCGGCCACCGCGCTCCGCGCGCCCCGCACCCGAGGTTTCCTCCCCGGCGGGGAGAGGAGCGCGGCGCGCGCGGAACGACGCCTCTTAAAGGCTCCGCGAGAGGCTTTGGATGGAAATCGGGGACTTCGATTCTCGCAACCTGGCAGTGCCACCGGATCCGCAGCTCGCGCACTACCCGGGACTCCCGGCGCATCTTGGTGCTCGCGGTGCCAGAGAAAGAGAAAAGTTGCCCGGTTTCTTTGCAGAGGGGTAGTGGGTGAGGATGGGAAGGTACCTAGAGCCCTACTGGCAGGCACTTTCCAAACGAACCAATTGGTCAAATCCGGGTGCGTGGTAGACCCTTCCCTTACTCAAATCTGATCACTTGCTTGGTTAGCTGGTTCTTTTTCTTTCTTTCTTTTTTAAAGAAAAAGAGCCGTTCAGTGGCTTTTTTTTGTTTGTTTGTCCATGTAGGGTTAACATTTCACAGGTATGTGGCCTGACATTTTAATTGCTCAAATAAAGCATCTCAGATGCTGAGAAGCCGAAGTAGACTTCATGTCATTGTCATGACGCAATTAAAATCAATTTTCTTCAACTTTATTCTCTCTCATTAGTTTCAGCTAACTCCCAAGCCAGCGAGCGTCCTGCCACACACCCAGTCGTGGGGAGAGGTGAAAAGACCTTTCTGCCGGCTGACGGACAAGTGGACGCAGCCTCCAGAGTCCCCTGTGCGTACCCTCTGTACACACATGTAAGCGCACATGTATCAGATGCACATTTGTCAATGTACACAGACAAAGACTTCAGCGACTGTGCTCCTGGGTCATAGAACAGTTGAGTAGGACTTCATTGTTCCTCAAGTTCCTTTTAAGCATTCATACAGTCATTAAAACACACACAGAGATTTTGCCCCAAATTGGCAATAATACCAAGTACAATTCACAGGAATCACTGCACAAACCATATTCTACCTCAAGAGAGTCGCTGCAATGGGAACAACTTCATTGCCTGTGCCATTCTGCTCAATGTGCTAAAAATCATCAAGCCGGTTGCATCTCTGAATTCTGGAGCATTTGGTTTTAAACATCAAACATCTAGAATTGTCCCCCAGAACACATTATATTCCAACGCAGTAATCTTTCTGTTCGCTTTGGACTAGCTAGTGGATCATGACTATTCAACATTTATAGAACAAAATTGCGACTCCATCATACACTCTTTGCACCAAGAAAAATCTTTGGACTGGTAATCCAACCAGGTTTATGAACAATTAAGATATTTTACACAAAGCATGCTGAGCTTCAGGAAAAATGAACACACATAAAGAGTAAATTAATGACCACAGGAAAGCATCCTTGATAGTTTTAGAAATCGAGGCAATGAAGAATTAAAAAATAAATTGTACATATAATTGACATGTGTAGATTGTACTTTGTATTCAATACCCTTTACACGTGGGCAGAATACGAGGTAAGAACTAAAGGAAGATGTAGGCAGAGAGAGGCTTGGTTTTAGGGCTGGAAAGATCCTCCTTTCTTCATTCTTGAAACCTTCTTAGCCCTCACCCTTTCTCCGCTGAAATCAGATATTTCACTAAAGCTGCAGGTGCTGGGGTTATTTGGAAGTTTTTTTTTTCTTCTTAAAACCAACCCTCCAGTGGACACTGAACTATCATGAACCTGGTGTGTAATGAGACTGCGAAGCCAGGCAGCAAATTTCAGGTTGATTACAGATACAATATAATTTTCTCCTAAAGAGGACAAGAAGGATGGAAAAGAAATCATTTCAGAGAAGGTTGTGTCTTTTTTCTTCTTTTGCTTTTCAATCTCTATGATTCGAGGAGGAATTACCTAATGCTACAGATGTCAGTAGATTAGGGGCAAACTCAGCAAAGATGTGGTAGGACTGGGGTTGAGATAGAAAATCTAATGGGCATCCTTATCTCAATTTAATAGAAGATAAGAATAATTGATTACAGAGAAACCCTAAACTTGCCTCTTGGGTGCAGGCACTTCTATGGCAAGATAACCTTCTACACAAATATGCAGTGGGAAAATTTTGAGGAGCAAGAGTTCCCCGTCCACTTTGAGATTTTTGGTATTTGAAGTACACTCTGATGGCCTCAGATTTTAAATGAAGGATTTCCCAACCATCTTCAATAGCTCTGGAGTCTGCTAGGCATACTACCCCAGGGCTGCTATAGAGTCAGAGGTGTTTTACCCTGTATCTTAGGACTCATTCAGTTATGGAGGTGCTATTAAAAAGCCAAAAAGAAAAAGAAAAAATGACTATCAATTGCAGTTAATTTTATTGTACAGAAGAAGAGAGAAGATTGCAGACTGAGAATGAAAAAGAGGAGAGCACGTTTTAAAATGTCTTCTTCAGAGATGCTCATATTCTTTGAATAAAATAGCTCTAAGGCTAAAAGATAAATATCAATATGTTGCTATTTTTAAAAAATCCAGCCCAGTCTTTTACTGCAGATGTAAATTTATTTTAATGAGAAGAATTGCAAGCTTTAATTTGGACAGAGAAAGTTGAAAAAACATAACTGTAGGGGGAAAAAAACCCCACCACCCAGGAATATGATTTTCTTGCCCAAAGTGGCTATAATTCTCCACAAATTAAATCACAATATGAATACAGACCCCAGCAAATGCTGAGCTTAACTCTGAACTCAGTAGAAACCAGTTCTGTCCACCAGGATTCATTGAAATCCTCCTTCCCCTCAATCTAGTCCGTGTGTGTTTTTCTCTTCCACCACACTGGAGCTCCATGAATAGGGAAAGGGGCTTCCATTGTGTCTCTCTGAACTTCCAAGTCAATGCAATTTTTAACCACTGGCTTGTGGTACTTTGAAAATCACCAGGGGCTGTCAGAGTTGGGTCCTCTGAAAAATTTACAGTGCTAAATCAGAGCATATGCTGGGAGGGAAAAAATTGCTTAAGATTGGAGCTAGTACAGTATCTGTCTGCCCCCTAGTGTAAGAGTCCTCGCTGCCTAAAATTCAACTTTAAAAGAAAAGAGCTCTTAAAGGGAAACGACTTTGAGCTCACGTAGGCATAGCAGAATGAAACTTCTGTACATTTTACTCTGAATAATTCTTCAGGACTTAAAATTAACTGGCTTTGACTTGGTTGGATCGGACTCAGATCTCGCTACCTCTGCGTTTCCCGATTCCCTGGCGGAGAGGTGATGATTTTTTTTTTTCTCTTCCTGAACTGGGTTTATGTGCGTCCCCCTCACCCCCTCCTCTCTTTTTCTTTCTCTGTCTCTGTCGTCTCTCTCGCTGGCTTTTTAAAAATGAGGAACCGTTCCTTGAACGTTTCGGATAGAGCACAGAATTGCTTAAGTCAGCCCGACGCGGTTGCAATAGACAGCAAAAAGGTAAACGTTTGCCTGAAATTCGCACGCCAGCTCTACCACCCCGCCCGATGGTGAGTACCCTTCTCGTCGCGATTCTTCTCCTAGCTTAACCGAACGCTCGCCTCCCCGAGCCGCGGCCGAGGGCGCCGGGCAGCGCTTTCCTCCCTCCCTGCCTGGCTGGTTGTCAGTTGCACAAGGTTGCAAAATGCAGCGCCGAGGCAAATCGAACAGTAAATTCTGACATTTAGTGCGAGCCTAGCAGCTCCTTTGCTAGAAAACCGAGTCGTCTGTTGCTTGGAAAAACACGCTTATAAGGACTGGCTTTTAGTTTGCTCTAGCGAAGGAAATGAGTCTGAGGAGATGGGAGGCACCGCAGTCTTTACGCTTCGGTTTAATCATATTTTGGCAGCTTTGCAATTGTATATTCCCCCTCTTCCCCCCTCCACCACCTCTCCTACCACACACATGTAATAAAATATGGCAACGCATTGAATTGACTGTCTCCCCTTCCCCGAACCCCTTAAACCACAGTCCTAGGCATTTCATACACGTTAGCAATCCGATTTTTTTAATGAAAACCCCCAAGTCATCCCCAACCCCACACAGCACAAGGAGAAAAGTGAGAAAGGCGAGAGAGAGAGAGAGAAAAAAATACTGTAAGTAAACATACCAAAACCATATTTGCCTTGTTCAAGGTCCCAAACCGCTTGCATCTTCCTTCTAAACAGGAATAACTCTCCTTTAGTTTGGCGGGTGAAATAAACCGCTTTGTTGGCCCCCTGAAAAGATGTGTCTTTGATAATTAAAGAGAATCTCCTCCTCGGTGTTTATCTAAGCGATTGTGCAAACTGATAAAAAGTAGGCACTAGCCTGCAGGGAAAAAGAGGAAAGGTGAAGGGAAAGACCTTCCACCTCAAGGAAGTGCTTCCCCATGTATCAGACGCTCTCAGCCTTGGGAAGCCCTGCACAGTAACTTTAGAGACGAGGTTTCAGGGAGCTTTGTACATAGCTGCTGAGGAATGCAAGCCTCGCCTTTAAGAAAAAAAACCCCAAACCGTAGGTAGGAGATGTCTGGAGTGATCCTTGTCTCTCATCTCATTCCTTAGAAGGAAGAGTGCGTTGTTACACCTTGTTTGGGGCTGGAAAGAGGAGACTTTAAAAACACCCGTCCAATTGAAAAAAATCTCCCAACTTAATGAGTTTAGTCGGAGGCTGGGGCTAACGGCTCAGCCTCAGCAGAAAACCGCCAACAACTATAGGCGATAGTGCAGAGCAAAGACGACCCAAAGCACAGCCAAATTCCACTGTTTGGGGTCGAGAGGGATGGAGACTAATCCTAAAGCAAGTTGGAAAAAAAAACAGAGGTGGGAGAGGAGGGAAAAAAAAGCAGCAGTCTCAGACTGGCAGACAGGCTCCCCTCACCCTGGATCAAAGATAGAACTTGAAACAGGAGGGCAACATTTTTCCTAGGAATCCGTTGAAATCCTCATTTTCTACTTTTAACTACCCCCCCACCAAGTGATTTTGCCCTCTCCCCTGCAGATTCAGGCCCCCCTTTCCCAGTTCTGCTTCTAGAACTTTCCTGAAGCCGGAACCTATTTCTTTGGGGGGGAGGGGTTCCCCACTCCAAGTCTTCAGATAATGAATGCTTAATTCACCCCCTCCCTCCGTCCACCTCCCAAAATGAATAATAAAGAAAGCAGGAATACAGTAACTAGCGGAAAAATGAGAATAAACTATGCTGCTTCTCACAGTTTAATGCAGTTTTAACTAATGGATTTTTGTTTTGTTTTGTTTTAAGAGAAGAATAATGGGGGGAAACACGGATCTTTTATTTTAGGAAACTGTTATGGTAAGATGTATGTCAGAATTAACAAATGGAACTAACGCTCTTCGGCTGCTTCTTGTCCTTGTCTTAAACAGGAATTAAGTTAAACACAGTGCTGAATGTTAATTACATGTTTACTGGCTAATGAAAATTACAAATGGTTTTGCCACCTCAAACAATGATGAAAACTCTGAAGACACTGTAATTATATACTTTGAGGGAAATAACTCAGAATATTGATCATAAGAAGTGTAAATCTTTTTTTAACTATTCATTAATACCATAAATATGGGCTACAGAAGTTTTTCCTTGCGGTTTGTCTCATCAGTTACACCTAGGGTATGGATGGTGAGGCTCCTCTGGGGAGGTGGTGAACTCATTCTCTTCGAGAAGGAGGCCACTTGTGTAACTGGGGGTGCCCCCCTCCCTTTCGCCCCCGCCCCCTTTAACCCCTGCAGAAGGTCGAGGGATAGCTGAACAGGGGGGCTGGGCTCAGGGCAGGTGAAGGTGATCACAGCCCAGCCTCTCCCCTCCCCTCCCCTCGCCCTCGTCTCCCCTCCTCTCCCCTCCTCCCTTTCCTGCCAGGTCTGATCCGTGACCGCCTTCCCCAGCCAGGGCGCTTGTCGGATAACCTGGCGTTGAGGACAACACATCGCAACCCAGCGAAGCACCCCTGACAACCCAAGTTCTCTCCTTTAGAAGTGGCTAGGGCCGTTCATTGCAAAGGAAGAAAGAAGAAGATGAAGGGTGGGGGGGAGTTGAGGGTGGAGGTGTTTACTGGGTAAGATGGCTCAGGCAACCGAACCGGAACTGGTTTCTCTGGGCTTGGGAGTAGAGATTTATTTTGCTGATTGAACTCCGGCCTGAGATGTAGCTCTGCACTCCGCAGTATAGCAGCCACTTCGATCTCGGGGGTCAAAGGTGAGGTCTGCACTAACCCTAAAAGGCTGGTTCGGCCTGGCCAGAAGGCCGAGCCGGCGGAAGAGTGGGCCGCCTGCCGCTTCCGAGGGGGTGCCCGTGAAACCCGCAGGCGGAGGACACAGAGCTGAGAGCGGGTTTTCAGTGCAATATTGAAGATTTCTCAAAAGTGCCCTAGGCTCGTGGGACTGGAGTCCTCTTTTCCCCTGAGAATTCCCAAGGCGCTGGTCTTTGTCTTGGAAGGAATGGAGTTTCTGAATGGTGTGAAAGCGACAGAGAGGGTCGCTTCAAATCGATTTTACTTGTCCTTCTGTCTTTTCGGATCAACGCCCTTCAATGGGCACAGAGGTGCTCTTTCAACCAAAAACTTGTGCTACATTTTCTGCCTGTATTGGTGCTAAATACAATAAGCACTGGGCAGATTTTTTTTTCTTTGCTCTCCAAAGCCAGAAAGCACCCTAATTAAATTGTTTTATATGGACAGTCAAGACGGACCAATTAAGTATGCATTAGTATAAAGATATAGTCTGCAGATAAGGCGGTTTAGAAAATCACGTGTGGGACAAAGGAGAGAGGGCTAGCGCTGGGGAGGGGGTGCCTGGGCCAGCAAGATCGCTCACCTCTCTCCCTGGGCTCCAGGGGATTTGAGGAACCCGGGCCTCAGGTGAGAGGGGGTCAGGGCCGATCACAGATGGGCCATGTTGGAGCTTTGCAGGCCCGTGCCCCCGACCGGAAAGTGGCGGAGCCCAGGGGACTAGCATCTCTCATACCCTCGCCCTTGGCCCGAGGTGGCGGTCCCGCAGGAGCGGGCGAGGATGGTGCTGTCTGTCCAGGTCGGGCCCAGGGCTGGTGTCTAGACCGTGGGCACGGCCCTGAAATAAGGGCGGAGTGTGAGCCCCGGGGAGGCCCGCGGGGCCAGGGGCGCGCGCAGACAGAGCCGCGGCCGCAGCCCTCTGGCAGGGTGGGAAGCCCCCTTCCAACTTGTCCAAGCCTCGGGCTTTCTCTGATTCTAAGGAAATGGGAGTTTCTGGGCGAGCAAAGTGAAGTTCCCGCCCGACGCCAGCCGGCCCAAGGGGCGTCGAGGGCCAGTCGCAGAAGTGGGGAAAAGACTGGGGATCGGAGACGAGGGCGCCAGGACAGTAGCTCGCGGACCGGGGCACCGCAGCCTCCCCGGGCCTCCCCACACCCCCTCCGCCCTCTGAGGTGTGGGCGGACGAAGTGCGGCGCGCCCAGAAGACGGCCTCCCGGGCCGCGGCCTGCGCTTCCCCGCGTCGCGGCGCAGGGCTGTGATAGGTGGTCCCCGGGGCGCGGGGGCGCGAGCGCAGCGCGCGGCCGCGGGAAGGGCGCGCGGGGCGCACGGGGCGCCCCGGGTCCGGGTGGGGAGGGGCGAGTAGGGCGAGAATCAGAGCCCGGGGAGGCGGCTGAATGTCAAAAGTAAAAAGGTTGAAAAGCCAATTTTCCCCGCGCGCTTTCGCCCCCCACCCCCTCCCCTTTGCTGGTTGCCGAGGCCGTAAATCAGCGGCCGGGGCGAGGGCGGGAGGAGCCCCCTCGGCGCGGCCCCGCCCGGCCCGTGCGCACCTCCCGGTGGGCCCCGGATCGATCCGAAGCCTAGCTGAGGATGTCACCGCACTAAATATTTACTGATCACACACAAATAGCCGGGGCTCCAACGATTTTCCTCTGTGAGGAGAGCTCAGAGAGAAGGGTAAATCATTTTATTAGTGTGGATAAAGCCCAGAGCACACTCCGGGCTGGAGTGTTTTAAGATGTGTCTTCAACGGGATGAAAAGAGTTAGGGAAATCGATACGGAGTGATTAGAAGCCCCCGGGGTGACCGAGGGGGCCGGGGCTTTCAGGGATTTGGCGAGGCTGAGGGGGGAGGGCAAGCCTCGAGGGGGGCGGCCCGAGCCCCGGCAGGGAGCTCGCGGGCGCAGGCCTGCGTCTCTCCGTCCTCGACGGGAGACGCGAGGGCGCAGCCCCGGCCCGGGGTCCGCGCGGCCCGGCTCGGCTGGGCCGGCGCGGGGTGAACGCTGAACCGGTCGCCGCGGGGCCGAGGGCTTGGGCGCTCGGGCTAGACGTCGCGCGGGCCAGCGGTCAGGTGGCCGCGGAAGGGGATCGCAGGCCCGGCGTCGGGATGCTGGGCAGGTTGGCCGCTTCTCGAGCGCTCCAGGCAGCTTCCTGAAGGAACCGTGTGGCCAAACGGGTTGCGTTTCCGCCCCCCTCCCGCGCCACGTAGCATCCCCGAACTTTCTCCTGGATGAATCTCTGCCCCCTCGTCTCCCTTAGTGTTCCCGGAGAGGACGCAGCGGCCCAGCCCCGCGGGCTGCGTCTCCTTCCCACCCATCCAGGGTCAAGGGTAGCCGCCGGGTGGCGGGACCCGCTGCGGACCGTTGGGCGAGTGGATTCGGAGTTCGGGGCTCCTGGGCAGGTGGGAGGAAGTCTGAGGGCGAGCAGACAGGCAGAGGCGGGGTGACACACACCAACGAAGCCCCTAAGGGCGTCTCCGTCCTCTCCAGGGCTGGGAAAGCAGCTTTGGGGGGCGGAGGTCTCAAGTGACGGTCCAGCGAGGGAAATGGGTCTGTGGCCCCAAGGCAAGATGCAGGGGCCTGAAGTGCGAGGGCGCAAAGGCTTGCGGGGCTCGCTGAAGTTAGGGGGGAAGTTTGCTGGGAAGAAGAAGATCTTCTCCCCAAACTTAAGCAGCAAAGTCCTGGCGCAAAAAAAAAAAATAAATAAAAGGTGGCTTTTCACTTCTGGAAGCGGAAGAGGCATCGCTCTCTCCTGTGGACAAACCTTGAGGTTCGAAACAGCTGCAAATAATCAAGAAGGCACAAATTTCAGGGGGGAAAGGGGGAGACAGAAGGCGAGAAAGGGAAGAATCTCTTTCGTTTCTTCGTCCCTTTTCGCTCTTAACCTTTCCCTAAAAATCTGCTCTTCCTGAAGATGCTGATAGCTTGCTGGCTTATTTATTTATTTACTTTACCTCTCCCCAAATTTGCTCGATTTCCTTGGCAGCTTGAGGAATTCAGTTCAGGCTGCCCTACTTGGCTCCTCGGCGCAACAGGAAATATAACTGCAGATCCAATTAACCGTTTTTCAGAAGGGAGTTTTTTTTTTTAATATGAATCCCAGTGGATTGGAGTGATGTGTTCAGGTGTGAGGCGATTGGTGCCTCGAATTCCTTCCTCGGTAATCCTTTAATTCCTGCGATGGAAGCTCGAGAGCATCGCTGACCTGGAGGCTGTCAGGAGCCGGGTCTCTATTAACCCTTCTTGGTCTCGGCCAGAGCGAAGGTTAACTACGCTAATGTACCAAAGGGGCTGCAGCAAGGAGGAAGGAAGGGTAGAAGGAAGGAAAGAGGGACGGGTGGGAAGAAGGGAGGGAGGGAGGGAGGACAGAAAGGTAAATTCATTCTAGCTGCAAGCATTTTTAAAGCTCTCACTGGTCCTCTCCCACCCCCACCCTTCCTACGAAAGCGGGTTTCCACTGAGAGAGACAACAGCCTCATCCATCAAGGTACCTCACTCCACCGAGATGGACTTTGGGGAATAAGAACACGCAATGTCGTGAAATATTTTCTTCTATTTAACTGACCACTCAGTTCACTTTAAAAATCATTCTAACATGTAAGCAACAATTAGTTATTTGGGGAGGGGTTAAGCACCCCCCCATCTTAATACATATTTTACCTTCTTTAAGTAAAAGCTAATTTAGAATCTTGTCAGTAGTCAAATTATAGCCATAAAATCCAGATGAGATTTGGAAAATACATTCTGCAGTTTTCATACCTGGTGGCCTTTTAATGAGTAGTTATATAATAGTTACGTGCATGAAGGTATATGCACATGGGTGTGTATATGGTCTTAGGGTGGTAGAAGTCCCATGATGGATTAAAGGTTTATATACTCAAGCACTAGATAGAGGCTGTCACTCATGTGTATATGCTGGGATTCTGGAGGAAAACAGTACAAAAAAGAGTTTCGAATGAGTTCCTTGGAATCACTCTTGTTGAAATACAAGCTGAAGCAACTTGGTATTGGTGAAGCTATTGTGCCTTGCAGAATCATAGAAACATACTTCAAAGTAAAAATGTCAGTTTTCAGTTTGGTAGCTTTGGCAGGGCATTTAAACAAAAGGTGAGCATCTTTTATCTAATATATTTATTTAAAAATTCAACAATACCCTACTGTTTATTTTACTTTTCAATGAATTGAAGAATTAAAAGAGAATAGGCTCTACCTAGAAATGATAGCATAAGGGATTTGTTGCCCATTTAACCAAGTCTAATGTGGTCTGTATGTGCTTTTAATATTATATTACAAGGCAACTCCTGTTGAAAAAGTTTTAAAGACATCTAAAGCCATTTGGACATCAGCTCTTATTTAGAAGTGGACAGAGTGAGGAAAGATGGTCTGCTTCTGTATTTTTTTTTCTCTTAAGAGACTGGTAATGAATTCTTTAAAATGACAGTTCATTTTTGATATGTCAAAAAAGGCATTAATCAAATGGTATCAAGTGCCGTCATTTAAATGTGAAGGTGTTAGTAAGGCACATATCCAGATAAATTAATATTGTTAATTAGCAGAATCAATGTACTTAGATAAAATACAAAGTAAAACAATAGAGGGGATTTATCTTGTTTAATTTCCTTTAGCCACAAACTCAAGTTGAATTTCAGAAGGAGAAAATAATTTAAGGGCTAATTTCCATTCTCTTGGCTTTTAGAAGGTTGAAAAATCCCAGTTTTAATACAAAGCATATAATTAGAAAAGTAAGTAAATGGACAAAGATATACTGCCATAATAGAAAAGCATAATGTGTGAATTTAGAAAACATAATTAATTAGTTAATTGATTATCAACTGTACTTCTCCTCTTAAAAGGATGGTTTCTTGAAATGGTAAAGGTACATATTAAAAAAAAAGAACTACTGTGCAAAATTAAGAGGAGGCTGTATAATATAATATTCAGATTTTTTTTTTGCTTGAGGTTTCACAAAGTGGGATGGTTAAATAAAATTTACACTGATCATTTTTATTTTGAATACAGAATAGAGAGAGGTGCCTTTCCTATCTATTACAATTTATAATAAATTAGTCAACCTTATCAAAGGGATTACAATATGCTTGACTGAGGCAAATTGACTGAGATGATATCACTTAAAATAGTTTAAAACAAAAGTGAAAATGTAAAAGGAAGAGAATATTGACTTCAGTGAAAAATGTCACATTGGATATTTCTTGACAGGACTACATTACATCACAGGTCAGGAAGAAGTTAAAAATTTAGGCATCCTATTTGTCTGCAGAATGTATGTTAATAATATATATATAGGCTCCAAAAGTTATGGTAAAAATTTTTACCTTTCATATACTTTGTTGTCATATTGCCATCCAAATAGAAATAAGTGAAATTTAAGAGAGGTTTAAAAAAAATCTTAAACAATATTTTTCTTTATAGTCTCCAATAATTATGCTTATTTACTCATTGACTTTTTCCATGTGATTTTGATTAATAGCTTTTAAAATCATGTACTATTGTGGTGAATTCTACATTGTTTTTATGTTGAAAACAAATTTAAAGGCATTGGATCTTTCTCGGAAAGTGTAATTGAATATTCAGTTACTGAAGAGCTACTGTATCCATTTCCCAGGTTCTAAACACCTAAACGTACTCTTTCCTACCAACTTTTAAAATTACAACTGGCATGACTGAGGATGAATATTTTACATAAGAGCCTTTATTTCTTGTCTTGTTTATCTGGGAAATGACTCTAATTTGTCTTTTATGCTTAAATACTTAAAAAAACCATTAGTCCATATGCAAGAATTATTCATCCTCTTGAAAAACAGTGAATAAAATTCTAATTATAGAGAAAAGGTGTGATGTTTAAGCTTCAGGAACATGTAAAGTTTTCTTCATAAACTGGAAGAAAGTCTATCCTAGATAAATTTAAATAGGGCAACCGTTGGGTATGGTTTATATTCATGTCCTTCTGCCTTTTTGCCTTTGGCACTAAGGTATCTGGGTTCTTGTCTTCACACACTATTGTTAGCAGATTTTGAGATTAAAATACTTTCAAGTTGTCTTGTCTTTATAGCTTCATACATGATTAAATTGGAAAGTAATATTCAGTTCTGTGTTCAAATTTGTATGTCCAGACAATAATGAGGAGGTGAGTCTCTGGGCTACTCCGCCCACCCCCCCCCCCCCAAATCCAACAACAACAGCAACAAAATCATTATATACACAAGTTAAAGAGGAAAAAATAAACCTTAGGATTCAGTGTTGGAAATATAGGATCATTGTTTTTACAATGGAGCTCTTTATAAGACTTTTTTCATCTTAACTATCTCCCAAGATGGGACACTTCAGTTTTATATATAATTTTAGAAGTATGAGCAACTTTTTAACACTGTATCAAGTTCTAACAACATATCACAGGCTGTTTGAAGTGAAGGAAGGTTTGAAAAATAAGCCTCCAAAGTAAACAGACACACACAGATAAGTGACAGGGCATGAGGCTTGTCTTCCTTTTTTGGGATGTTATGAGAGTTTTACTTTAAAAAATTACAGCAACATGCTTTCTCATCAGGTGCAAAGCAAGATAATTACAGGGAAAAAAGAAAAGATTCCCTCTCATTCTTTTCCACCAAAAAAACCAAAGCACCAACAAAAGCCAAAACAAACCCCAATCCTAACCCGTGCATGAGAAGCCCCTTACCACTTTAGGGACAGTTTCCGTGCTAACTGTGGGTCCTGCCCGAGTTCCTGGCTGGTCCACTTTGAAACTCACCAGGCAGTGGTTAAACTCCAGCCAGTAGCCTGGCAGCCTCAAAAAGGAGGCAGAATCTCTGAGCTCACTGCATATGACCTACCACTTAGAGGGAAACTTTGGAAAGCAACTGTTGAAAGTTAACCTCTCCTTTCCAAAGAAGGTTTTCAGAGGCAGGACCGTGAGAGTTGATATAACCAATTTTATTATTTTCTAAGGCATTCCTAACTTTTATGATTCTGCCCCCCCCATCCCCCTTCCTTTACTATCTGTCTTGTGCCTCCAGGGCCAGTGAAAGAGCAGGGCAGATTCTAGATTGCTTTCAGAGTTTGCCTTCTCTGATGATGGATTACCATGTCAATTTAAACGGCATAGGATTAATTTGTTTCAATGATTTCTCTTTAGGCTGAATGCCAGCCGTTTTTCTATCTCTCCCTTTGCTCTTTAGAACAACCACCACCACCAAAAAAAAAAAAAGCTTTCTTCCCATATTCTAAGTTAGGAGACAATAATAGAAATAGACAAGTTAGGTGTAATGTTGCAACACAGTTATAGGTCTGAGTGTTTTTATCTCTGTCTGAGAAGCTGAAACATAGTCAGTCATATTAAAATGAAATTGGACTCAACATTTATTCAATAAATACTTGTCTTGTAGATAATCCAGTGCCGAGTGCTTTTGACACATAAGGACTTAATTTGTCTTGGATAACAAGTTATTAATATGGCACATTTAAAGTTGCCACCTACAATAAGATTTTTGAGATCTATAACAACTCAGATGATCATTGTGAAAAATAATTTGTGTGAGGGAAGGAGATCTTTTTGAGAATGACTATTACATATGAAGATATATACATACTCATACATATATATATATGTAGCTACCTACCTACACACACACACTAGTAACACATACATTTCAGATCACATACAAACAAAAAGGTTCAATAATTTAAAAAAATCCATTCAATACGTAGGTAGATCTAACCCGTCCAAACTAAGAATGTGTCAGCCAGTTTTCTCTTTTAAATGATTTCTAAAGTGCACGAGAAAAATACTGTTCAAATGCACCTTCCTTGCAAGACCAAACAGATTATAAGGATGAAATGGCAAAAAAAGCACTTAGGTGCAATACAAAATCAAACACCCCCTCCACATTTTTCACCTAGACTAACCTTGCAGCTAGAGAGAGCATTTTGCTTGTAGATAGAGGCAATTTAAGTCAAATAATCTACCCCTAAAGTGATTATTGTATTTCTTTTTTAACGGAGGTCCTCCAGCAGATGCAAAGGAACAGGAGAGGGGTTTGATCCTGTAGCCTGACTGTGTTGAGTACATGTGGCTATTTCAAATGCTGGGCCTCTTTTTCATTTTTTTGTTCCGTTTTCATAATAACGTCTCCTTTTCCCAGCATTCCCCTGTGCTGAAATTAAGCATCACAGTTCATGAGACTACCTTGCATTCCGAATATGAACACAATGCATTTTCTAGCCTTCCTCTTTCCTCCGGCCTCTTAAGGCACAGGAGACTGTGTTTGAGCAGGTTCTACTTTCTAAGGACATACGCCATCAGAGGCCAATGACGGTCAGAACTGGAATCTATATGCAATTTTAATTTGTAAAAATGTTGTTGGTAGTTAACCTTGAGATTGTGCATCTCTAAGAAACCAAATCTTTGAGTGCTCTCTCTGGGAAATGATGTTACACATGAGCAGAAAATCCAGGCAAGAAAGGCTAATTGAATGAAGAGAGAGAATTAGGTTAAAAAATAGAGTACAATCTAGTATCACATTTTCACTAGTGTGACTTGAAATGAAGGTGTCTTCAAGTCGCCAGTGATACCAGAGTGTTTAGATGTTGGCCACAGATGGGAACACCTATTGAAATGTGTCTGAAGAAGATTAATAGGGCTTGTCACTGTTGGGAAAGCACTGCTTTGCTGTAAATTTCTACCAGCACAAGATGAATTACCGATGAATGCTCACTTATCAACCCCATCACTATCGTTCGACAGTAAATCAAATTGAGAAGTTATCTGCAATCAGAAAATTTCTTTTTAAAATAGACATACACCTTGAGGCCCTGACTCTTTACTAATCCTACTCACAAAACAATTATGCATCCCATGATGCTTCTTTAGCTTAAGCAAAACTGTATCTTAATCATGTATACACTTTTGAGTTCATGTGCAATGGACAGCTGGTCATTGGCAAAGTTGACCAGTATTTTAACACGGTATGAAGCCTTCTTGGAAGTGCTCGATGAATATTTCATAAAGTATGTTTTCTTTACTTTGAGATATTTCTTTCTTTCCCTTACTTGAAAGGTAAAGAAGAAAGTGCTGGTTTTTGGTGTTCTAAACCCTGTCTCTGCCTATTCTCTGGTAAAATAAAATTATGAGAGAATTATAAGTTTAGGTAGAGAATAGTGGAACAGGACTAAGTGGATAACAGTGAAAATTGAGGAAATGCATTTTTTCTCTCATGATTTCATGGTGTTGCATATATCTCATTTCTAAGGTGATTTATCTGAGAAACAAATCAGTGGCATTAATTTCTTTATCACCTGTTAACCGACTCTAAGCATTGAGAGGCCTTGTGACCTAGAAGTAATAATGTTTTAATAAAACCATCAACCCTTGCATTTTTATAGGGCTCTAACTGTTTACAAAAGTTTTCCTCACATGCATAATTCATTGGATTTTTTACCAAAATCCTGCAAGACTGAGGTTTCAAATTCCCATTTTACTGATGAGTAAACTGACTCTCAAAGACTTATCTGAGGCTATGGAGCTAATAGGAACATAGTCAGAATTCATACCTAGGTTTCCTAGGATCTTTTCAGGATTTTTCACCATGTAAATGAAGAAAATGATGGCCATGCTAATAGTTAACGTTTACTATATATATACCAGAACTATGGTGAGTATAGACATGGATTATTATTTTTTCTAATTAATTAATTCATTTTTGGCTGTGCTAGGTCTTCGATGTTTTTTCCGTGTTTGCAGCAAGTGGGGGCTACTCTCTAGTTGCCTTTCGTGGGCTTCTCACTGTGGAGGCTTCTCTTGTTTTTGAGCACAGGCTCCAGGTGCATGGGTTTCAGGATCGGTAGCGCAGGGGCTCAGTAGCTGTGGTGCATGAGCTTAGTTGCTCTG
This sequence comes from Antilocapra americana, assembly GCA_007570785.1. Lineage (NCBI taxonomy): Eukaryota > Metazoa > Chordata > Mammalia > Artiodactyla > Antilocapridae > Antilocapra > Antilocapra americana. The sequence continues at coordinate 8,070,711 of ML660247.1, forward strand.
TGGCTTGTAGGATCTTCCCAGACCAGGGGTGGAACCTGTGTCCCCTGCATTGGCAGGTGGATCCCTAGCCACTGCACCACAGGGAAGCCCTACACATGGACTATTTTATTTAATCTCTTATACAACTTTGAGGGAGATACTGTTGCTATTTTCCATTATCCATGAGAAAACCACCACAACAAAAGCAAACTGAGGCTTATGGAGGTCAGAAACTTGCCTGAAACTCACATTGTTAGTAAGCTGGGTCACATTATTCAAATCCAGGAAGTCTACATTCAAAGCCACTGCCCTATCCTATGTTCTTATTTCCAATTGCAAGGAGTCTTCAGTTGCATGGAGTAGTCACAGGAAATTCTACTTTTTTGGTAATATAAAAATCCCTCAGACTCTGAGGCAGTGTGTTTTACAAGAATAGATCTTGGTTTGGAAATAGACCTGGGTTTAAATTCCAGCTTTCCCAGTTACCAAATATTTGACCTCCACTGCTTTGGTCTGATCCCTGGGTCAGGAAGATCCCTTGGAGAAGGGAATAGCTACCCACTCCAGTATTCTTGCCTGGAGAATCCCATGGACAGAAGGGCCTGGTGGGCTACAGTCCGTGGGGTCTCGAAGAGTCGGACTTGACTGAGCAACTAACACTTTCACTTTCATTTGACCTTTACTTGCTTCATCTCTAGAATGGGGTGCTTTGGTCAAATGAAACCATGGGCATTGCTCTTGGGTGCTTCCTTCTGTCTTATCTCTAAAAGGGAAGAGGTGAGGGACAGAAAAGGGGTAGCCATACACAAGAAGGAGAGCTGGGACAAATGACATTCAAGGCACTCTGAGAAGGTGTAACAACTGCTGTCTGGGGAAGCTCAGCGTTGGACAAGGTCTCTCTTTGCTTCCTGTCTGCTGCCAGAGAGCACTGATTACTAAGACAAGGATTTTGTGTTGTTGTTGAGTTGCTCAGCTGTGTCGGACTCTTTTGCAACCCTATGGACTGTAGCCCGCCAGACTCCTCTGTCCATGGGATTCTCCAGGCAAGAGTACTAGAGTGGGTTACCATTTCCTTCTCCAGGGGATCTTCCCCACTCAGGGATCAAACCCACATCTCCTGCATTGGCAGGTGGATTCGTTACCACTGAGCCATCTGGAAAACCCTATGACAAGGACAGTTCTTTACAAAACCTCAGAATTTCAAACTTACAAGGAAAACTTTACTTCCCTTATTTCTCAGGTACGAGCAAGAAGAAAAGCCTTCGGTCTGGAGAAGCTGGGTGACTTTTGTAAGTTCTCTTAGCTGATTGGTGACAGGGTTGAAATTTGACTCCTTTTTCTCTTGGTTCCTAAAGCAGAAATCCACCCTCCTCCTATATCTTCCAAACACTATGTTCCTATTCATAAACAAAACAAAACAAAGCAAAACATATTTTAGATGATCTGGTCATGTCCTTATTACAACTATTTCTCCATTCTAACTATTTTGATATGATAATTTGTGTGGGTTAGTATTGGTTGTAATATGAAATCTTCCTAGATCTCCACCACAACAATTTTCCATAAAATCTATTCAGCTAACCAGCCAAAGAGTTGAAGCTGCAATGAAGAATCACACAATAATAAAAAATATTCTATAATCTCCATTAGGTCACTATAATATTCCAATCCATATTTATTACAACCGGCCTCTGATGCTTACATAACCAAAATTGCTAGATTTATATTCTTTAATGGTTCCCCAATGGGAAAAACCTGTGTTTTTTTATCTTCCTTTTCCTGTCCCAAATCACCCTTCCATATACATTGGCTTCTTCGGGAAAACCCGTCTGGGTTTAATCAGAAGTTGCAAGACAAAATGTGCATTATTAAGAAATATAAATATTTTCAGAAGCAATCAAAGGGATGAAAGATTGATTCAGCATGTAGATTGGACCTAATTCGAAGCAGCTTTTTTCTAATGAAGGCTACTGGGATACAGAGTCAGGAGTTCTTGTGGCCACCAGTCGGAAACACCAACCCATAAGAAGAATGTCTGGATTTCTCCTGTTGGGTACAGCATGTTGAAAAACGTTTTGCAAGGTGTATTCTTTAGTCTCTGGGCTGAGCCACCTTTCTTGCCACCCTTAGGGACTTGGAGTAGTTACCTTTGAGAAATTATGACTAATTCTTCTCTTTAGAGTTTAGATCAGCAAGTATCTCCCTTTTTACAACTCGGAAGTTGTCTTTGCATTCACTTTCATAAGAACATTTTGGCCCGGAGGCATCTGTATTACAATCTCTTTCTTGGCTTAATAAAAGATATCACATTATCTACCTGGTCAATCTCTATTGGCTTTCAAAATAGAGACATGGAAAAACCTAATAAGCCTCATTAAGATATCTGCTTTAAAAACAACAGGCCGCCTCATTTAGCATGTTGCTTTGAAATGTCCCAGTAGAGCTGGGTGGTCATTGCTTGAATATAGGTATTGCTAATTTGGGAATTTTGTCAGTCTGATAGCTCTGGAAGAAAAAGTCTAATGTGTAGGTGGAATTTTAATATACAAGGGATCAAACCCTGATTGTTGTATTTTGTTTTTGTTTTCTTTTTTTGTTTCCTTTAATCCCACTTTTTGTCCACAGAGCACTATGTGTGAGAAATGGCTTGATTTTCTTGATATGGTTTACCCATCCACAGATGGACTTCCAAAGAGGACTGAAAATGTCTTTAAAATCAACACAACTCAGGGAGCCCGAGTGAACAAGTTTTCCTTTGTTGTAGGGTATAGTATTATTGGCTGTAGGTTTTTTGATATACATTCTAAATTAGGCCTGCAAAGGCATGCTTCATCTTTAATTCATCACTCTCAGCTGAAAGAGATTAGCAATGTCTAGCACGCACCCCTCGTATGGTGCTGACCTCATCAAGTATGGCCTGAAATTAATTAGCCTCATTCATTCCAAATGGAAAAGGATAATGGAGCAGCATTTTAGAGATGACCATCACAAATTGTATGCAGCATATTTAAAAAGGCTCCTATTTTCAATCCATGTAGATTAAAATTCTTTCTAGGGCTTACAATATGCCAGAGTTATCAAGGACCCAGAGCGGAGCCCGAGCAGGTTTCGGGTGTATATATTTGTGTGTGCGCATGCGTATGCCAGCGTGCGTGCATGCCGGGTTGTTTGTTGTATGAGTGTTACAGCCTGTGTATAGATGGGTCCATACTTAGCTGACTTGCTGTCGAGGGTGATACCTGGAATACTTGAGCGACAAAAATCTGATGTTTCATGATGTTTTAAATGATCCGGTAATAAAATATGTTAAGTAGATTTTTTTTTTCTTTCTTTTCTTCTTGTTACCATGAAGTGGGCATGCCAGCACAAACTCGCTGCTGTTTTCCAGTTAGAGGCTATTCATCCTCTAATTTAGAAACCAAAAGCCTCTTAAAGAGATGATCGGTGTTTCTATTCGGAGTTATTTTTGAAACTTTCATTGTCGTTTCCCAGTCTTTACTGTTAGATCATATTTCAAAACACGATTGAGGACTAACTTGGATTACAGATTCACTTAAATTTATCATCTTTCTAAGATTAGCTGATTTTTTTCCCTCTTGGGGATTGACTAAGGAAGGCTAAATTTTTGAATATCAAAATTGCTTTCTTTCCTAGCCAAAATAATCTTAACTGGGGTTCTTTGGGATTCTCAAAGGTGTTGTAAACTTTATTTTTATGACAGGTCATTTGGGGACTACAGATTAGAGGAAGAAAAAAACCCATGACTTTTTGTGCATGTATTTACAGGTTTTTTTTACATAATATAAAATATGATTAATTTATGAAAAGATATCAGCAGCACTTAGGGGAAATTTTATCTAATGCATAGTTCTTTAGGGATTTTTTTTTTTAAATCCCAAAGTGACTTTATTTAGTTCCATTGAAAAGTAGGTATTCCAAGTAATGCAATTGCAAAGCTTCTACCTAACTATTGAAGTGAAAAATGTACTTTTAGGCAGTCTTTATAGAGCTCATTGATATATTAGTCTCAATATGTAAGTTATTTAAGATTATTTTGTCTTATAACAGAAACTAGAAGCATGTTGCCCATCTCTCTGAAAAATGTAGGATTTGGAAATTTCTCTCAGCTCACTCTTGCTTAATCTTCTCATCCCAAGGCCCCTTTATTTAATGGGCATATATCATTTATATGCCTAGGATCATCAATCACAAACTGTGAACCTATCATTTTGACATAAAAGATCTATCCTTAAATCCCCCCAAACATCTAGCGTATAATTTGAGGAAATTAGCTAAAGTCTAGGCTTCTGACTTCTGGGGAGAAGATATGTGAAAATGGAGAAAGCTTATATTATACAAATTTGATTTTACAGACATGGTTTAGGTGAGCCAGGGATTAAAAACTGATGCAAGTGCGGATCTTTAAATGTTGACAGAGATAGATAATTTTGTTAATTATTATCTGGTCAACTTGGAATTTCATGGCTAATGAACACAGTATGAAATAAAGGAGAATATTTGCAAAAATAGCATGATTCATTAAAGCATTTATTACCAAAACTATATTTTTCTCACAGTTATTTATTATTGAGCCAAGGAAATTCATATGCTCTAAAATATTGCAATTTGCTTAAATATTGAACAGCATGTCTCAATTTTTATTTTAAAAATGTTTTTTATCAACTGAGGTGAAAATGGCAGGAAAACCATAAATATAAGGATTAAGGCTGCATGAAATTTGAGTTCATTCAAATGACAAACCCTAAGTAAAACTCAGATGAACCTACCAAATTTCATTTGGTATCCACCTGAAACTATAAATCCTCTTTTGGCATTTGAGAGTAGAAAGGAGGTTCACTTAAAATTCAAACCAGGTTTTCCTAAAGCTAACCCAGATTCACTCATTTTGGGGTAAACTATAGTTGGATTTTGTGTTCATAATAAAACTTTCATCCCACTTTAGCTAATGATAAATAGATGATGGGCTGGGAAAGAGAACTAGATGTTTTTGGAATTGCTGTTTTGTTCTATTTTATTTCATATTTCCTGTAAGTTTCTGAGGTAGGGGAGAACAGTATGTGAAGCTTATTTTCAGTAGTACATGTGGAGATATGACCACATATGAGAGACCAGAGGGGGAATCAACAGTTAAATACACATATGATTTTTTTTTTTTTAAAGGAGAATCTAAATGAAATATCAGTGACTTACATTTCTTGAGTGCTTACTATAACCAGGCACCATTTTAAGTACTTCGAATGTATTAACTCAGCTGACCATAACAGTACCAGACAAACACTATTATCTCCATTTTGCAGATAAGAAAGACTAGGCTCCGGGAAATTACGTAACTTGCCCAAGGTTACACTGCTCCTAAAAGGGATTTGAACCCCAGCATGTTGGGTTCTGGAGTCTCTGTACTTAAGCACAATGCTATCCTGCCTCCCTAGAAAAATTGCAATTGCAATGTTGTTTGGAAAACAAACTGCTACAGTGATATATGGCAGAAGCATTTTCCCATTTTTAACTGCTGAGAACGGTAGTAAATGTAATGGCAGAAACCAAGGTAGAGAAAGCTCATTCTTGTCTAATCTCCTTATCCCAGAAGTAGGAAGGGAGTTGAAGGCTCAAATCTCCCTGAAGTCTTTGCTGAGCTTCTACTTGGAATGCTACATATGTAGAATACTTTAATGCCACAGAGATGGAGATAAATGGGGTGGAATTCAAAGGGAAAAAATGACAAAATGACAGGGTGAGAGGATGACTGGGGAGAGAAGATCAAAAGAACTAAAAAAGGAAAACTTGGAAAAGCAACAGTTAATCGAGAACTCAGTAGCACTCTAGAGATACTCAGAAGAAAAACCAAGGCCTACAAATGTCACCAGGGAGATTGGAAATAGGTGAAGTGGAAGGTCTGAGGGAAAAACAGGGGAACTCAGTTAGTTAGATTTTGTCATGTTCTTGAAAGACCAGTAATGAAAGCTATATATATAGGAATACTCAAGCCCAAGTCGGAAATTTCATAGGAAAACAAAATGTATTCCCTGCCTTGTGTAGGCTGAAGCAGAAAGATGTTGCTGTTTAGTCACTAAGTTGTGTGCAATTCTTTACAACCCCATGGACTCCTCTGTTCATGGAATTATCCAGGCAAGAATGCTGGAGTGAGTTGCCATTTCCTCCTCCAGGGGATCTTCCTGACCCAGGGATCAAACCCGTGTCTCCTGCTTGGCAGGCAGATTTTTACCTCTGAGCTACTGGGGAAGCCTGAAGCAGAAAGATAGGTGCATATATATATATAAAATATAAATACTGTTATATATTACTATATGATAGTAATATATATACATACTATTATTAATATATATACTATTATAACATAAAGGATTTTAAAAACCATATATATGGATTTTAAAAAGTGCTTGACATCATAATCATATGTAGAGAGTGAAAGTCTCTCAGTTGTGTCTGATTCTTTGTGGCCCACCAGGCTCTTTTGTCCATGGAATTCTCTAGGTCAGAATGCTGGAGTGGGTAGCCATTCCCTTCTCTAGGGGACCTTCCCAACCCAGGGATCGAACCCAAGTCTCCCTCATTTTAGGCAGATTCTTTATCATTTGAGCCACCAGGGAAGCCCAGTCATATATAGCCTGCCCCCATAACCTTTATATCCACTTTCTCATTTAATCCGCATGGTGAGTTTGTCAGGTTTACATTATCAGCCCCATTTTGCAGACATGAAAACCGAGGCCCCGGGAGGTCATGTTACCTGGCCAGGGTCCTGCAGCCTGTGGTCCCCCCATAGTATTCCAAGCTTCGTCTCCTCCCAGAATATCACACACTGTCTTCTCTCACACAGCATCCCCAGGACTTCTCCCAGAAGATGATGTCACAGAACAATTGATTTTAGGCCAAATTCACTACGGTGCATCACTCCCGGGGCACACGCTGGTAAGAACATGCTCTGCCAGAATGGGATGTAGCCCAGTTTCTGGCGGGCATCCTCGAAGAGCTGGCCTGGCTGCTCAGCTCTCGAAGAAGCTGTGTAGGTTAAGTAAACCCTCCGAAGTTGGCTTGGGTGGGGGAGCACACGGTAGGTGGACAAACATTCGAACGTGGACTGGAATGCTCCAAGCAGACCCCCAGCCTTCTCTGTTTACAGGCCCCCAGAAGTCACGTGGCTGTTTATAGGAGTCTTAGTGCTGATGAAAAGACTGAGTTACGCTCCAAACTTTTCCCCGCCAAAGGAGAAAAGTTCCAGGTTCTTTAAAAAGTATGTAAGGCATCTGATCTGAAAAGTGGCAACAACATTTGGGACCAATTACTCAGATTAAGAGGCAACAATGCTCTGTTTACACTTTGTAGCCAAGAGCTGTTTGGCTCTTGGAGATTGTAAATTATAGAAATTTCAGCCTAACGTTGCCTCTCTTTTGACCTGTGTGTCTGAGGGTAGAGAGAATCAGCTAGAAAAGCCCTGTTGTTACTTGCCTTAAAATGTCAATGAATGGGAAACTGAATGTTGTCTTCCAGGTAAGACGTTTAACATAGATCCTCTGCAAGGAGAGCATGCATTTTCTCACTCAGGGAAGGGTCTAATTGACTGAGGATGCTGTGTCAGGATGTGGTTTTTCAGTTTGCTACTCCTCAAAAGTTATTTTTGCAAAAGAAGTTGAAACTAAAGGCCCTCTGACATCTTTTGCTTCACTACCATTGCATTCCATTATAACACTGTTTTCCAGTATGCCGTGGATGAATCAGTAACAAACGGGAGTTATTATTATTACCGTAGTTATCATTATTACCGTGAGAACGCATAGACACATCATATGGGCAAAAAAAAAGAAGCCTCAGTTGGCCAAAACGTGGAGGCTGAAGGAGCTGGAATCATTTGGGACTGAGATTTCCTTTTCTCCCTTCACTAAGGAGGCCAGCCCCCACTGCATGTAATCCTGGTGATTCCAGAACTTTGGGAAAAATTCTCATCTTTCTTTTAACCTAATCCTGATGTTAAGGGCTTGACCTTGCTGGGGGGAACAGGAACCACAGAGGTCAGACAACAAGAAGAAATGAGAGGCATCTATTCCTCAAGCACAAACCTGTGGAAAAGACGAGTCGTTACTTAACCGATAGCTAAAATTCACATGTGCAGAGGTTAACCACTTTCAATATCACATTTAGACCTTCAAGCCGGACATATCACAGGGAGGGAGTGAGTGGGCTCTCTTTTTGAAGTTCTACAGGTTGGATAGTCATTTAGGTGAAAATGTGATTGGGGTTTTGATTGTGAAATCTTAGGATTGGAAAACTTTTTTGTTTTGTTTTGTTTTGGAAAACATTTGTACCCAAGAATCCAGTGCCCACTTCATGGAGGACTCTCTTCTGAGGCAACTCATATCTGAGGACATTCCAGTCCCCTTGGATGTCAGCATATATATGTATATGTTTTATAAAAACTTATCAACAATCAACTGTATTCATTTTGGATTCTTCTGACCCCGGCTGTTCTATCTCAATAATTTGCCGTTTTCTGCAGTGTCAGAGCTTCCTGACATCTACAATTAACTCACAAATTAACTTAGAAATGATAGTAAGCGCTCAGCCAAATGATATAGTGGCCACTGGGGACTAGGCCAATTTTCTAGAATAAGGTTAGGACCAAGTTACTGTGTAACAATGCTAAGGTTGGTTGTGTAGGAGCAGTTCTTCAAATGTGAGCAGGAATCTAGGTGTGAGGGGGAGATGTTATCAGCCTTTAACTCTGTTGCTTACTCAGCCCTCTGATATTTCTTCATCTATGAAACAGGGATAACCGGTTTTTAAAATGCCATGGAAGCCTTAAATGAAGGCTTCATAATGGAATCAAGAAGTCACGGAACGGTTCCCTTGGAAGGAAGCTTGGAGAACACTGGTCCAACTTGCCACTAAAGCCAGACATCTGGAAATGGGCAGATGCGCATGCAGACACAGATTTTTAGGACTTGTAAACTCAAGTCAGGTCACATAAATACGTGAAGACCTGGGTGAAGCCTGCCAGTTAGTCCTAGCCGACGACCTAGACAGATGGAGGTGGAGGGGTCCTTTTTTTGGCTTCCCTGTTGGTGCAGCGGAAAGAATCTGTCTCCCAACACAGGAGATGTAAGAGATGTGGGTTCGATCCCTGGGTCGGGAAGATGCCCTGGAGTAGGAAATGGCAACCCAATCCAGTATTCTTGCCTGGAAAATTCCATGGACAGAGGAGACTGGCGGGCTACAGTCCATGAGGTCACAAAGAGTCCACGGGGTTGCAGAGAGTTGGGCATGAGTGAACACACACAAATGGGAATAAAAACCGTGTCCATGGAGCATCTTTCTACAGGGTTGGAGTCTGTCCTCAGAAGCAGTACAGCTGAACCTCATCCCTACACCATATGACAGACTTTCAAACCCTTCAAGGTAACTTTCATTCTTCCCCCATCCCCTTGGCTAAATTCCTCAGTTTCCCATATGATGTGGACTCAGAAGTTTTGTCTTCCTGAGTTGGCCTTAGGTTCTCAGAGTCTCTTAAGAAGCATCCAGAAACAAAATATTCAGAAGTCTCGTGCCCAGTGCCGTGTACCACGCCATGTGACTTTAATCAGAACCCTGGTCAGGGAGGAATCCCACACTGTGGAGTCAGATCTCAATCATCAAGGCGCGTGTAAAGAGGGATTTATTGCATTTAAGAATGTCTCATGTTTATCCCCATTAAATTGCATTTTGTTTTGGCTTTTTGGTGGCTTTTAGAGTCTGTCCCTCTCATCTTTTGTTCCTTTACAAATTGTATTAGCATGTCTCTTACAGTTTTGTCCAATCGTTGATCTGCATATTACAAAAGCCAGTGTTTCTGGGGTTTCTAGGTTCTTTGATGTCACTAGTAATTATGTTGAAAGTTTATTTCTTCAATTAGCTCATAATCAGTGGCTAATAGTAGGACCTCTGCAAACTAGATTTGCCAGGATTTAAATCCTGTGTCTGCTGATATACCAGGAACATGGCCTTGGGCATGTTGATTTGCTTCAGTTTCCTCATCTGTAAAATGGGGGGGATAATAATATATGATTGTTTTGATGATTAAATGGGTTAATATATGTAAAGCACTTAGACTAGGTGCTTTTTCAGGTACATAGCATGCACTGTTTATTATACAACGAAAATAAATCAAGACAAGGTTCCTAAGGATAGGAACAGTTTCTCATTGATAGTTGTATCTCCAGAGACTAGCACTGTGCCTGGAATATACTTAGGGCTAAATAAATTGGGTATATAAACAAGTGAGTTTCCATAGTGTTCTGGACACTAGATGCAGACAGATAATATAAGCAATGCTATGGTTTCCAATGCTAACAGATTTTCAATTCAGTTCAGTTCAGTCGTGTCTGACTCTTTGCAACCCCATGGACTGCAGCACGCCAGGCTTCCCTGTCTATCACCAACTCCTGGAGCTTGCTCAAACTCATGTCCATTGAGTCAGTGATGCTATCCAACCATCTCATGAAATTGTACACCATTCAACCTCAGGCCATCATCGGACTGGTTCTTTTGTCCCTAATTTTTCTAGGAACGATCATCATTGTCACCATTGTCTTTGCTGATACTAATCTGTTATGTCTCGATTTAGCTCAGAAGACCAGAAAAATCAGACACTGACGTTTACTCTCAACTCAGAAAAAGGGCAAGTGTTCCGTTAAGTTTTGCCTGCACCAATGGGAGAGGTGACACTATTTTTAGCATGCAAAGTCTCTTAACCCAAGAATCCTAGCGTTCATCACTCAGATCTTTTGTGTTTAAACTTTTGCAGATTCCCCAGCCATAGGCAAACTCATTCCAAAGGACGTGCTAAACAATTTAAACGTTTGCAACGGCATCCTCATCCACAGCCTGGAAGTTTCCGCATCTGCGTACCTTTGCATTAACACCCGCAATGAAGTGCTAACCTCAGGGTAGGTCTGGATTTAAGTGCATAGCAACACAATGCCCGCCCCTCCTCCCGCCCTCCTCCCCCCTTCAGTTTCCGGGTGTTAAACCGAGTTCTCCTCGGGTTGCAAATTTAAATCGTTCAGAGATACCTTTTACAGGGAGTTCTCTTTGAACTTCTGTCCAGGCTAATTCAAACACGTTCGGTATTTTCCTCCTTCTCCATTAATACAGAGGAGCTCAAAGAAGAAAATTCACCAGTGTTTTCTCCTTTGTGCGTGTTCAATAGGTACCCCTGCAGCAATAACCTGGAGGAGGAGCCGGTCTGCGAGAGCAGGGGCCACCGGTAATAGGATCTGGGGTTGCTGTGTGTGTAAAGTGCTAACACTTTTGACAGCCACCATCCTAAAGGGGTGTAGCGAGTCATCGGGAATTTGTACACAGACTGCCCTATCCATTACGCATCGCCCATATCATACCCATAATCTCCCAAGGCAGAGATGCTATTACGCTCAGCGGGCCAAGGGCTGCCCGCGCTTAGATACACACAACTCCCACTGACTCTGTGCTACCGACGTACTTCAATGGGACTTGTCAGCGGCATAAATTTAGCTCAGAACAGTCTCCACCGCGGCGGGCGCAGCCAAACAGAGACCTGGCTGTGTGTTAAAAAGGCCGAGGAAGAACAAAAAAGCTGCCAGTTTTCGTAGGAAATCTTATCCCTAGAGCACGAAGAACTGTAGCCTGACACCCGCCGCACCACTCTCATCCCACAACCTGCCGATTCCAGCCTGGAACTTGGAAGCAGCCGAAACAGAGAGGGCATGAAAAAAGAAAGAAAGAAAGAAAGAAATGGCCTGCTACAGGGCATAAAGCTGTGCTTTGCATCCAACCTGATTATGTGAGGGAAAAATTCCCCATAGATGATTCTCGGAACATTTATCAACATTTCAAGGAACATCTTGGAACAAATGACCCTCTTTAAATAGAGAATATTTAAAATACATACCACAAGGTCACAAAGATGGCCAGCTCTTGAAAGCCACCAGTCTATTCTGAGTCACACACAGGTGTCGTGGGCCTTGTGGTATATAGTACAGCATTTCTTTTTGGCCCTTTCATAATATTTTTGCTGTGCTATCTAATGTAATTCTTTGAGAGGTCTGTCTTGGCTTTTCAGACAACCCCAAATCATACCTCATAAGTGATGCGTGTCACTGACCACAAGGCCAGCCTACAGTAAACTCCAGGATTTAATCTGCATTCTGAGCCCTTGCCAGTGCAGACACTGAAGTCTACTCATAATCACAGAAAGTTTGGCGAGCAGGGCCTGGATGTCAATCCATGCTTTGCCTCACACTAATTGTGTGCCTTGGACATATCCCTTAGCATCTCTAAGCCCGGGTTTTCTCACCTGTGCAGAGAGGGCCAGAAAAGATGTGTGAAACAGCATAAGAGCTCCATCAAATGGGTGAATCCATGTGTCGTAGTGTGTGGTACAGAGTCATTCTGTCGGGGCTTCCCAGGTGGTGCTAGTTATAAGGAACCCATCTGCCAATGCAGGAGATGCAGGAGGTGTGGGTTCGATCCCTAGGTCGGGAAGATCCCCTGGAGGAGGGCATGGCAACCCACTCCAGGATTCTTGCCTGGAGAATCCCCATGGACAGAGGAGCCTGGTGGGCTACAGTCCATGGGGTTGCAAAGAGTTAGACACGACCAAAACGACAGCACACAGCACACAGCACACGGGTACTCAAGAAAAGCCTCCTCCTCCTATTTCTTTTTCCTCTCTTCTTCCCCAAAACAGTCTAAGACGTTACTGCTTATGTGAACCCAGATCTATTAAGAAAAACACTACATTTCAAGAAAATAAGTATTACCCCACAAGTGATAAATGGTCACATATGTAACAGAGAACATTTAAAGCTATCCTCATCCTTTGATAGTTGTTACAGAACAGATAAGAATAATCTATTCGAAAGGAAAATAAAAAAGTAAAGGGTAAGGAACCAAATTAGACCTTTACTTAGGTCTGATTAGTGGCTCCTTCCAACGGTGATTTGAGCTAAGATTCGGATCTCTGAACTGTTAATGTGCACTGGTGAGAGATGCCCATATTAAGAAGCTGAATGCATAATTTGGTCAAAGTTTAGAGAGGTTGTCTTAGTTTGGGAAAGAACAAACTCAGGTGCAATTCCATTAATGCCGCAAAACTAGTATGTTTCATGATCAGAAGTTTAGGTATATTTCTCCTGGATAAATTTAGTTTTCTTGTCATTTCTTCATTTTTTTTTCTTTTCCTTTTTTTCAATATGAGGACCCTAGTTCAGAGTAGAATTAATCATGTTAGTGAAGTGAGTGAACTCGCTCAGTCGTGTCTGACTCTTTGCGACCCTGTGGACTGTGTCCATGGGATTTTCTAGGCAAGAATACTGGAGTGGGTTGCCATTTCCTTCTCCAGGGGATCTTCCCAACACAGGGCTTGAACCCAGGTCTCCCTCATTGTAGGCAGACGCTTTACTATCCGAGCCACCAGGGAACTCTTAATGATGTCAATCATATGTTAAAAAATTACATCACTCTAAAAGACTTGCATTCATTCTAAAAAAGGTGGTCTAGGTCAGATTTTTATAAGAATGCATTCTTGAATAGAAAAAAGTGCACTAGATAAATTCAAAAAGTATGAGTAATTCAGGGAAAAAATCATACATTTCTTTTTATGTTTTCCAATACAAAAATATTGCTCTATCATTGTTAAGTAACTCCTGTTGGCACATTTAACTCTCTGACGGCTCTGATGGGAGATGCAGTATCATGTTGATTAAAAGAAAGTAACAACTAAAGTTTAATAAATTTGGAAAGGCCATGTGCAAGTGTGCGTGTGTGTAGGAACTGACTTTTTTCAGTAATCTCTGCTTTGAAGTTTTGCAGTTAGAAATGTTGAAAGTGAAAAGAAAATTTGAATTTGCACCAAGTTCAGGGAATTTGAAGAGCTTCTATGTAAAAATTTGGTAGTGGTGGTGATGATGCAACCAGTTCTGTTTGGGTAAGAAAATCAGCAGAAATACAGCAAGCTTTACTCTAAATATAAGCTGAGGTCGTAAATCAGGCTGTAAATGGAAAATAAAATGGATATACACACATCCAAATATACATGCTAAATTCTTTAAATTCTCTTTGTCTAGCAAAGAGAATAGAAAAATAAAATCAAGCTGCCTTCTGCCTTCCAGTGATCTTCCTTTCATGTGCAGCTGATTATAATAGTGGCCTCTTCAACTTGGCTAAATTTTGTGGTTAATAAATTTTGTTTAACAGCAATTCTTTTTAAAAAAGAAGGTCTGTCTCCGCTTCATGAACATTTGCCTCCATCTGACTGATCCCTGCCGTCCATCTCAGGAGGTCAGGTCAGAGCATCGCATCAGTCTGCGACGAATGGATTTAGGACACGAAGTATTTCCTCAAAACTAAAATTCCCTGTGAAAACTTTGCAGGACCAACAAATACATCAGAAACGGGTTATGGGAAGACTGCCAGAAGTCAAGCTAAAATGAAGGCCGAATCCTTGAGATCAGGGAGAAGGGGAAAAGGGTCAGACAGAGAGAGAAGTGAAAGGAAAAGCAGGGCAAGAGGAGAGAAGGGACCCAAATTAGAACAAGAGGCGATGCTTATTAATAACCTTGCTGACCCACGGGCCCCGACACAAAATGCATTAAATATTGTTGGGACACTCTGCTCCGTTACTCACAGGAGGGGTGTGTGAAATGGTGTTGGAAGCTGCAAACTCGAGAAGAGCAAAAAGCAGCCAGGATAAGGTAAGGGCGTGGACTCACAGGGTTGAGAAGTTCCCTTTGTTCTCCTGCAGCCTCCTCTCTGGGCAGCCTACCTCACACCTCCAAGCTTCCAGCCAGCTAGGATTTAAAGCACACACATGAAACCATGTTTTTCTTGAATGCAAACAAATAACACATATCCTGGAATTCCCCGGCGGTCCAGTGGGTAGAACTCCTTGCTTCTACTGCAGGGGCCCGGGGTGGATCCCAGAACATTCGGAAATTACGGAAAAGCAAGAAGTCAATAATTCTTCTAGTCCCGCCGCTCGTGTATAATCATTGTCAGTACATGATACACATTTTCTCATCTTTTTCTTCTGCTTTCTTGCATGCATATATTCGTATGCTGGAAAAGTTCAACTGAGGCCCTGGAGTCATTCACTGTTTTGGAATCTGGTTTTCCTCTCTGACTAGTCCTAAGAGATCTTTGCGAGGGTTTTTAAAACTGTTATAAAACATGATTTTTATGTTGGCATCACAATTCCTTATTTGATGGTGAATTCATTTGACCTCTAGTCAGATATTCATGGAATGTTATAAATTTTTGCATTTTAAAACGTTTGTGTGCATCTCTGTTCACTCTGGAAATAACTGTGAGTGAAATTCCTGGGTCAAAACCTTTTTGGGGGGCTATAATTTGCAGAGTTGCCCTCTGAAGTATTTATGCCAGTTTATATTCCTACCTGCCATGAAAGAGAATCCAGAACTCACAAACCATCATTAATTCTTCCCAAACTGAGATAAGATACTTAGAACCTACTGTGATCCATATTTCCTTGATTATTTGTGTTGCTTAGCTTCATGTTTATTGGCGGTCTTGTTTTGTATGCATGTTATTTGCCTATTATTTTAATTTCTATTTATTTAAAATTGGAAAAGTTGTATTTAGTTTTTTAATGGTGTTAGATCTTTACATGTTAAAGATGTAAAAGTTCTTTACATAGTGCATTTATTAATCCTTTCACTCTTGCCCATTGCCAACATTTCTCCATTTTGTCACTTGATTTTTAAAATTGTTCATGGTTTTTAATGTATATGTTTATCAATTTAAATACATAACTATCTTCATTTAGTCTTTCTTCCTCTGCTTTTGTGCTTAGAAAGGCCTTGTACATATCAGGGTCAGAGAAATATTAACCTGTATTTTCTACTAGTATTTTTGTGGCTCTTGCTATTTAAAAGAGAAAAAAACCAAACACTTAAATTTCTCATATATTTGGTCTGTGTGATAAGAATCTATTTCCTCACTGATCTAAATGTTGCTACTTATTGGACCTATTTCTATATTTTAGAATTTTATTCATTATCTTTCTGTCTTCATCACTTCTTTTGCCAAAACCTTCCTTTTTTTTTCAATCACAATTTAAGGATATGCTTTCATATCCAGTGATGCAAGTGTTTTGTTTTGTCTTTTCTCCTTCATTACAATCAGTTTTCTGGGTTATGCCTCCCTATTTGTCATCCCATAAGAACTCATCAAGTTCAAAATGTAAGAGAAGACAATGGAAACATCAGTGTGTGAGGATGTGAAGTCTTTAATATTGAGTTTTCTCATTTAGAAGTAAAGCATGTCTTCCCATCTATTTTTTTCATGTGAACTCCTGTTTAAGTTGTAGTTTCTTCATGTATTTTTCAATGTGCATGGTGTCAAATTTATTCACTGCTACTGTGAATACAATTTCTCTGTTAAATCTTATAACTGTTTTCTGGGGAAAATGATTTACCTATGCATTTTTATTTTGTATTTTCCCACTTTACTGGTTTCTTACTCAAAAGAATTTGCCGATGGATTCTTCTACAGATAATAATTTTGTCCCTTTCCTTCAAATTATATAATTTCTTTATTTTCCCAATCTTTTAACAAAATAGTCAACTTCTTTAAATTATTCTTTATTCAGAATGCCTACAGTTTTTTACTACCATGTATAATGGCCTGAATATAATGTATTTTAGAAGGGCTCTGGTTTTTAGAATGTGTTCAAGGCTTCAAATTTTGATCTCCCTTCCTGAACCTTCTGTCCACTGATCTCACTGTATATCTCCCAGCCCTCTCTGCCCAGTACCGAACATGTCTTAATACACAAGTGTTTTTTCTCTATATAGACAATCTCATTACTTACCTACCTAGTCTAAACACCCACATTTCACTGTGGGAAATTTCACCTTCAATTCTCAGACCCACACATCTAAACCACTATTGTTTTACTTAGTGCCTCCCATGAAACTGCCAGGCTATTTTCTGCCAACTGAGAAGTTAGAGTCTTGTGTAAGAATTTTTTTTTTTTAAGTTTGCATTTAAAGAAAATGCTAAACTATTTTCTCACATAGAAATTATCATTTCATTTGAATTTGCTGACTTTTTGCCAGTGAAAAGTAAAAATAACCTGGATTTTGCATATGCCATGCAAAAAGGCTTGGCTCCCTGGGTTCCACTGGTTAGAACAAAGTGTGAAAGTAAGAGTGATAGTACGGGATTTTGCCCGGGGCTACCTATGGGGAGGAGGAAGAGTGAGTTCCTGTAGGAGCTGGTCACTGAATCACCCCGAGTCTCCATTTCTTCAACGCTAATTTTGGGCCGTTGCCTGCCTTGCAAGTGTGATATGGGAATGAGAGACAGCATGTACTAGGCGTTTTGGGGGACACTTGGCAACCAGTGGGTACTTACTGAGACAAACTGCTGGCTGCTGGCTAGGTTTGAAGGGAATGATTTGGGTCACATTATAGGTAACAAAATGGAAAGAAGATACCCTTCTTTACTACAGATTTCTACATAGTTAGCCCCAAGTCCACTTGGGGACTTCAGGATTTAGGTAACAGTCGGTGCTCACCTAGGGGTGCCATTCTTAAACTGTGCCTGCCCACCACCACCTCCCGAGGAGACAGAACCTGTTACTCTTGTTTCTTCTTTTCTGTCTTGGTGTGTTTTTTTCCGTGAATGCCAAATATCACTGCAATCAACCTTTCATCCCACCTTGATGAAGCAGGGGCTCCAAATGTTTAGATTTCCTCTTCCACTTAGGGGGACCAGAAGGGATCCTTGTTTTGATAATACAGTAGATAGTCCTTGTGGCCATGTGCCTGGCATTTAAGGACTTCCTTGTCAGCACGTCTTTGCTCTTCCAATTTGTTAGCCTAGAGTACATGCTTATTAGTATCAAACTTAAGCCTTGCCAAGGCAGAGTGAAAACTTTCTTCCTTCTTTCCTAAAGTGAAGCTAGAGATCTGATATTTTTTTTTAACATGGTGGGAGATTTCTATATTATTATTGTTTAAAATCAATTTCCTTTACTCCATATTCTTTTCCTGTTGTTTATTTTATCTGTCCTTCTCTCCCAGAGGAGCAGCATTAAGGCCCCCATTTGGTTTTTATTAGTGTAATCAGTTAATAGCTGTTCTATAATGCTTTACTTATTGTGTTAATTTTCTGTACTTATGTCCAGAGGCAGCTTCCTGGAAGACCACATTTAAAAAAATAGAAGATCAAACTTTCTTCTTTAATGGGTCCAGTAGCCATTTATAGTTTCAGCTAAGATTCCTGAATACTGTTGATTTACAAGGTCATTGAAAAGATATATAAACTGCAGCTACTATTTTAAATATATCTATAGGAAGCCTTAAAAGCCCGCTAGTCTGGTAAAGGTACAGACACTAACCTCACTGTGTTTGTCTTGAAAAAGTCAGAGCTACGAGTATATGGCGTTCTGGGTGCTTGTCAGTTTCCATGCTTTAGCCCAGTGCTTGGCGGGACCCAGGAGCTGGGAATGGAGACTCCATTCATCATTTGCTCCTCTTTCCTGAGACTTCTCCAATCTCTGCCCCTTGGGGCGCATGTGTTCACTGTGCCAGTCATGGGTCCTGGGACTACTGTTTGATTGTTGGGGATTTTAATGGAACATGCTTTACATGAACTTTAGTATTCACGGGACTAGTTCTCAAATTAAAACACAAGCTTCAACGCAGAGCACAGGCACAAACTAACTTACCTGAAGGATGACAGAGGAGATGTGGGCAATCCATGTGACAGGTTGGGCTCCCATGTTAGGTTGCAATCGGAACTAGGTGGAGGCATGGAAGTGAACGCAGCTCAGTTATCAGCATGGTGGGTTCTAGATCTGCCTCTGCGGTGAATTAGCTTTTAAGGTTTTTAGGGGCCTCGATTTCCTCCTCTGTAAAACAAAAGTTGGGAAGAAAGTTCTAAGGTTCCTCCACTTACAGTCTAGGTGATGTTCAGTCAGTGATCTGTCTGGGCATCAACTCAGGGAGGATGGATTATCAACAGGCGATTGGATCAGGATTAGACTGCTTCCCAGTTACTGCTGAGTCTCTGTCTTTGATGGGCAAGCTCTTGGCACACAATGGAGCCAATCCACACTTTTATCGTATATTAGTTTTTATTGGGAGGCCAAAGTAAATTTCTGTTTGAGACATGGTTCCTACGGTACTATGATGTGAGTTGCAGAGAGGGGAACACTGTAAGGAAGTCCTAAGTGCTAACCGTGTGACCCGGGGAAGTCAGCTCCTCTCTCTCAGTCTTTTCTCCTTCATTCGTCACATAACGTGTTTGGAGATGAGTCAGCAAAGTAGCTTCAACTAAGAAAGTCAATGACCTTGTAAGAATTGCCTGCTGTGTTAAACAAGTGCAAAGGGTCAGATGCGCCCCAACATCTGGTACCCACAGCTGCCAGAGCACGCTACCCATGATTCAGTGCTCCCTAAGAAGCTGTGCATGAGCTTGCTAAGGGACAGGCTGAGAAAAGGAGGAAGGAAAGGGGATCTATAGGCAAAGTGTTGACTGGGAATTCTAAAGCAAACAAGGAAATGACACCTCCTGTAATTGCCTGTGTTTGAGCTGCAGAAAGTATCAAATGCTGTTTTTAAATCCATGCACACACATGTGTATCCGTGGCGGATTCATGTCAATGTACGGCAAAACCAACACAATAATGTAAAGAAAATAAATAAAATAACAAAAAAATAAAATAAAATAAAAATGAAAAAAAAAAATCCATGCAGTGCCCAGCTCTTAGCACCATGCCCCACTGGTTTTGTCTGTTTCTGTATCATGCTGGTGATGGTGATGTTTGAGGACTTTCCTTTCAGGCTGTGCCATCAAAGAGGGTGATGGAAGCCAATCCAACAAAGTCAAAGCTAATTCAAAAGAAAGAGAGGGAAAAACCACATACATTTCAATGGAAGTACTTTAAGACATTTCAAGTAAAGAAGAATCTTAAGTTTGATCTGATTTTCTTCTGTAAAGCAATTAAACACATCATTTTTCAAATCTGAAACTGACAATTCTAGTAGTTGGACCCAAATGCTTTCATTTGTGTTTTGGGATTTCTATAATTCCCCCCTCCCCCCACCAAAAGTTAAAAAAGTTATTGAGGTGATTTTCCAGAGGGATTAATACATAAAACATCTGCTGGTCAGCTCTCATAAAAACTATAGGAGCATAAACTAGCTAGATTCAAATGATGCAAGTGTCCAATTAACAGAACCAAACTGAGAAATCTGTGAAGTTGATCTGATGGAGATGAACTGTCAAGGTACAATTGGAATTTTCCCTTCCAATCATTGTTGGGGTTTTAATGGGAAGGCACCTAACATGGACTTTAGTAATCTTGGCAGTAGTCCTCAAATTCAAAGAGAGCTTCAAAGCAGAACATAGGGACAAACTAACTTAATTAAAAGATAACAAGGGAACTAAATACAAAAAAAATGTGATAAATTGAGCCCCAATGTTAGGTTATTTCTTCTCAAAATTTTAAACCCTAAATCCTCCATGAAAAGTGAAAGTGAAAGTCACTCAGTGGTGTCTGACTCTTTGGGACTGTATATAGTCCATGGAATTCTCCAGGCTAGGACACTGGAGTGGGTAGCCTTTCCCTTCTCCAGGGGATCTTCCCAATGCAGGTCTCCTGCATTGTGGGCAGATTTTTTTTTTACCAGCTGAGCCACCAGGGAAGCCCAAAAATACTGGAGTGGTTAGCTGATCCCTTCTCCAGCAGATCTTCCCAACCCAGGAATTGAAGCAGGGTCTCCTATATTACAGGTGGATTCTTTACCAGCTGAGCCACCTGGGAAGCCCTCCATAGTTCCTATGTATAAATGCTAGACTGTCAGTTCCTTGATGGCAGATAAAAGGTACTGTTCTCTTTTTGCTTCCCAGTACTCAGGCTTCCCTTGTATCTCAGCTGGTAAAGAATCTGCCTGCTGTGTGGGAGACCTGGGTTCGACCCCTAGGTTGGGAAGATCCCTTGGAGAAGGGAAAGGCTACGCACTTCAGTATTCTGGCCTGGAGAATTCCATGGACTGTGTAACCCATGGGGTGGCAAAGAGTTGGACACAACTGAGTGACTTTCACTTTCACCCAGCATATGGTTCTTCACACATATTTCTGTTAAAAGTTTGTGAAATAGTGGTATAAAAACACTGTTAACTTTTAAAAGGTGTGGCATATTTCCCCCCCAATAACTAGGTGGATTGACCACTTGTGCACGCACTAGGAATCCAAGCAGAGTTGGCCTCCAGGTTCAGTTTGGCATGCTTGTCTAACCTTCGGAAAGGGAGACACTTCAGCTTCACACAGCAATGTGGGTTCTGGATTCTGTGAACACCTAAGATGTGGCAGGCTTTGGGCCCCAGCTCCACATGGCGACACTTAGCTGAGGCACAGGAGCAGCTGTCCGCATTACACAGGGTTCCTTCCAAGTTGCCACCATTCCCTAGCATATGACTCCAGGCCAATTTCACTTTTTAATTTACCAGCCTGGTCCACGGGACAGGCTCTCAGATCAGGAGGGAATCTTTGGTCTGCTTTGCATCAGTGCTAGTTTGAAATCGAGTTAAAGATCTGAATGTGGGCTTAACTGTTTTCTCCAGGTCCATGGAAAGAGAAGGCATGCTTCTAAGTACTAAGCTGGGAGGATTGGTCTTTACTACGTTCATTCCTATGACTTCTCTGTGCTCCAGTGGCGTTGAGTGGTCTTGGAGTTCTGGGTAATCCTCATGGTATTGGATAGGAGCCCACTGGGCTCTAGTTTGTCAAAGCATATTAAAATGCAATACCCTCACATCATCAAAAAGGGTAGAGCAGTCCCTCTGTCTATACCTTTCTTTCTGATATTACGTTTGTGTGGGACCTTTTCAAAATTACATCTTACAGTGAATCAAAATTGGGAAAGAATGGAGAGTAAGTAAGAATAATGCCCATTGGTGAAAGTGCAATAATTGAAATCATTATTGCTTGAGATAACATTGCTTTAACCAGCCCTATCATAAATCAATGCTTTTCACAAATGAAGGTTTAAAGTAAAGTGCTATTAAATGAGGCCTCTTAAAAGGCATGATGCAATTGGGAAGCTCCGGAAAATGGCTGAAAAAGTGGTTTCTGAATGGATCCACTGGTTCCAGCATTTTATCTTCCACTTAATTAAAAAAAATATTACCTGGTCCTTTCTTAGAAATTACATATCAGAGGTCTGTAATGGCCAAGCCTTTAACCCATTAAAAAAATTTACTCCCAGGAACAGTTCATATTTGATGTTTAATTGATTTTTCTTGGAGAGGGAAATATGTTTCTCTCCTTCCTTTCTTGATTGACTTTTCAAAACTCACCTTGTGAGCTGTAAAGAGGGAGAGAAGTAATTGATTTTCAAAAACTCAAGTGCCTGTATGCATGTACTCACATATGCACATGGACACATGTGTGTGGACATAAAGTGAAGTTGCTCAGCCATGTGTGACTCTTTGTGAGCCCATGGACTGTAGCCTACCAGACTCCACTGTCTGTGGAATTTTCCAGGCAAGAGTACTAGAGTGGGTTGCCATTTCCTTCTCCAAGGGATCTTCCCGACCTGTGGATCAAACCCAGGTCTCTGGCATTGCAGGCAGACACTTTACCCTCTGAGCCACCAGGGACATAAAGCCCATGTCCATATGCCCGTGGACATAAAGATCTCGCCTATCCTGGGAGCTGGCACTTTCCTGACATAACTCTGTGAGGCAGGTATTGCTGTCTCCACTTAACAGAGTAGAAACAAAGGCCCAGAGAGGTTCATTGCTGTGTAGGGTCACACAGGTAATAGTGATGGGAGGCTGAGTCTTTATCCCTTCTACCATGTTGCTTGCTTTGGGGTACACTTCATACCCAGGTGTGCAGGCGTCCATGCCAATGATCCCCACCTTTGGAGTCACTAATCCTTTTAGCCTGCTTACCTGACACCAGGTTCTGGAATTTAACAAATAACCCTATAAATGTCAAAAGAGCCCAACTCTGATTTGTACTTTTTCTGTGAATATTGCATTGTGAGCCAGGAGATGCTGTTGAACTAGCCTCCTAAGTGATAGCATCTTAAAAGAGATTTGTTGTTGAAGAGTTTGGTGTTGATGAGCAGGGAGGTCAGATGTTTTCTTGTTAGAACAATGTCCACAGAGATTTCAAATGAAATCTTGGGGCTCCTCAAGATTTGTTTAAAGAGAAAGAGGGGGTCAGCAGAACACTGATTTGGAAAGGGAAGAAAAAGCCTCTATTAGGTCACCTCGAGTTAGAAAATTTCCATTTTGACACTGTCAACCCCTTAGCTCCCACATGTAGTAACTTGCCACCAAGGCCAAAGTATCCTCTTTCCTTTCTTTCCTCTCTTCCCACAAGCCCAGCTATTATTCAGGTCTCTAGCAAAGCTGCACAAACCAACTGTTCCTCCTCAGATTATCCCTTTCAAGGATCAGGTGATATGCCTCCTTGGGTTACACCTTCCATGTTTTGTGGTCAGATGGGGCTGTCACTCTCCAGTATTCCACCTTGCAAGTAAATATTTATATATGAGTCTCACCAGGTCCCATTTCCTCTGGGAATGGTCCTGCATGCGGTGCCTTCATGCTAGCGGCAGACAGTTGAATCCCTGGTTTTCATGGGACCACTGGACAGCTGGCAGGAAAACCAGGAACCTGCGCCCTCCCCTCTGTACTTCACTCAGCCTGAAAACTACAGGCTGTGTGACTGTGGGCTGAAAGGTTCCTAAGAGGTTATACACAACACTTTGAGAAAACACTTGGGAGGAAACTTGCTGCTGTTGAACCAATGGAAATTTGTACCATTCACAGAATATTTATTTTCCGAGACCTGGAAACACCAGAGCTTGCTTGTACAGGGTCTTTTCATTATTATTATTATTATTTTCATTTTGTTACTGGTAAGTAGTAATTCCCGTTGTTCACCAAAGGGTCATGAAACTGACACTTCTATATGGGGGTACATTTGCAAAACCCTTTTGGAAACTCAGTTGATCACATGTGTTAAGAGCCACTGGCTTTTTTAATACCCCTTGACTAAATAATTTTACTTCTAGGAGTTTGTTCTCAGAACCAAAAAGATAATGCTTGAAGATGTTCATCAAACTATTGCTTACAATAGTTAGAACCTAAGATAAACCTACCAATATGGGAAATGAAAGTATAAAATATTTTCTTTATATTTACTGTTATGCAGCTGATATAGTAACATTGAAATAGGATATGCATTCTTTATGATTACAAATATGTAGGCAAAATATCCATAGTTATAAAGTAGATGAAATTTATTATTTGTTTAATATATGATAGGCAATGCGGCAAATGCTTTATAGTCATGTCTCCTTTAATCTGTTCATCAGATTAAGCCAAATTTATTATAGTTCCAATTTACAAATGAGGAAAGAGAGTCATAGGAATTGATTTATCTGAAGTAACACTTCTAGGGTGAAATTTGAACCCCATCCTAGTTGACAACAGACCTTTTACAACATACAATTCCTTGTGCTATGCGATTAATCTCAAGTAAAAAATAAACATCAGCCACCAAAAATAGAGAAAAAAACACCCCAAATCAAAAACAACCCAACACCAATAAACAAAAATCTGACAAGCCCTATTCTTAATGGTAATCACATGAAAGAGTAAGTAGAGAAACTTAAACCAAGAGAAAACAGACAAACTTGAAAAGACTCATCCTACATTAAATAAAATGACAGATAGCTGTCTAAAACAACCCTTAAATGTTTAAGGTCTTTCCTTGGGATGGGAATTAGATCCCATGTGTCTGATTTTCTACTAAGAGAATCTAAAGTATTAATGATATTTTTTTTTGAATGTAAGGAAGCAAATCTTATGAGAGCAACTTTTGTACACAGATGGAAAAGATTGTGTCCAAAGTGACTTGAGAATTTTCTTGTAGGGTGGGTCCTAGACCAGTGATTCTTAACATACCTTTTGTGAGAACATATTTGAAAATACTAGTGTTAACTACGGTCCATCTCTGATTCTCTCTCCAGAAAAAAACCACTAATACAGTTGTTTCTCTGTCTCCATCTGGGATAGTTTCCTGGATTTCTGAGGATACCAAAATCTGCAGACGCTCAAACCCCTTATATCAGATGATGTAGTACAATTAGCCTTCCATAGTAGTGGGTACCGAATCCACAGATTCATCTAATTGTGGATCAAATTTTGATTGAGTGAACACACAGATGAGGAATCCGTGAGTAACAAGATCCCATCGTATTACCATATATACATTTTATTGTATATCTATCTACTCTTATTTAGAGATCTTTGAAACCTTTTGGGTTCATTTCTGGTTTGAGGATTTAAATTGAATTTACCCTTTATGTTTTGGCTTGCAGAATGTTCTTTGTCCCACAATATGGGAGGTATTCTTTCTTAAATCATTCAAACACTGATACCATTTCTTCAGAGTCTTGTCTACTCTTGCATACTAAGATTTGTAAAGTATGTTAGTATAATGAATAATTTAGTTTTGATATTTTCTTTAATGTGATCACATGTTACTAAGGAGACTTGTATTCCGATGCATGGCTGACAACTGCCTTTTTGGTTTTCCACGTTAGGATGAAGAAAAAACAGAGAATATGCATTTTGAGGGGCTTCCCAAATGGCATTAGAGGTAAAGAACCCGCCTGCCATTGCAGGAGATGTCAGAGATGCGAGTTCAATCCCTGGGTTGGGAAGATCCTGGAGGAGGTCCTGGCAACCCACTCCAAGGTTCTTGCCTGGAGAATCCCATGGCAGGCAACAGTCTTTAAGGTTACAAAGAGTTGGGCACTACTGAAGTGGCTTAGAGCACTTGCAGGCATGCATTATAAGAATTAAAGGAAGTGCCTGGCAGTGTAACTGATTTACTCTAAAAAAGAGAAAAGCTTCACAGTGTGAATGGACTGCATTATGAACAGCTTTCCTCCCACATCTGCAAAAATGCACTTTCATTAAACACATATGTGTTAAGTGCACACTCAGAAGGCGTAGTGTTAGATGGCTGTGAAAGATGGATGGATGATGCCCTTACACACAATTTTCCCAGGACTCCTGCTGAGGTTTGGAATTGCACAGGTAGCCTCCTAGAGCTGTTGGCTATGCCGCTAATAAGATTACAGCTAGAGTATGATTTCATTTTCTGAAATAGTTTCATCAACAAAAAGAAGAAAGTTATTTTTACCTTTTCTATTTTCTGAAGTTGAAAAATTTTCAGGTACAAATCCCCTCCAAATTTCTGTGTTTTCCCTACCTTCTATTCAGGACTGTGTAACAGGAAGACAGAAATAACCATGGTAAGAGGTCATTGGTCTGATTTCTGCAGAAACTTCCCCTGGGCAGTGGTCTCTACCTCTGTTACAGAAGACTGCAAAAATACCAGCCATTGTGCATCTGGCCAATTATGCAATGCTCTATCACAAGGGGAAATTCCTTCCTCACCCCAGCTGGTGAGCAGTTATGCCCTGGAGCCCAGGACGGACATGCCTTGTAACTTTTTAACCTAGTTAGTGTAACTGCCAATATTATTCCTATTTATATAAATGTCTAATCCTTTCTTGAATCTTGCTAGACTATTTGCCTCAATAATATCCTGCGGCAGTGAATTCCACAGGTAGATTATATGCTGTTTTAAAAAAGTGTTTCCTTTTATTCATTTTAAATTTGTTACCTTTTAATATCACAAGATGGCCCTTGTTCTTGCGTTAAGTGGTACAGTGTATAGGCATTTCAAATTGAGCTTTAATTCTTCCAGGTCCTTTCTCCACCATTATTAAAATCCAATCTTCTTCATGTACTTTCTATTTAGGCACACGTAATCTTGATTAAATTTTAAGCCCCTTTGGACTGGGGCTGAGACAAACAGCCTCATACTGCCTGCCATGGACACATAGTAGGCACTGGAAAAAGTGCTCTGTGATTTTTGATGTCATTTATTGGACAGACATTTTTAAGCACCTATTCTGGGAAGGAACTGGTTTAAGTGTTGGAGAGACAACTTTGAATAAGAGAAGGTCTTTGCTCTGAATGACCTCATTTTCTAGAGAGAGAGACGAAAATTAGTAAACCAATGGATACAGATAGGATCTACATCGTTTCAGATGTCTTACACATTCTGGGAAAATTAGACAACTGCCACTAGGAAAGGATGCCAGGGGCCGCTTGAGGTTGCCTGGCCGAATATCCACCTGCAAAGGGGACATTTGAGACTGACCATCAAGGAGTCATCTATGTGATATCCTCACATAGGTGAATTTCAACTCCTAGATCAAGGCGTGGCTCTAGTTGAGATTCAGTTGTGGCTGAGTGAAAAAATGAATCAAGGCTAAGAAGGGAAATCTTAGTTACAGAAATCATCAGTGTATTACTAACGGACCCAAGAGGAACATTTCTTGAATCCCTGGGTTCAGTAACTCCAAAGACTATTAGAGTAGAAGGAACAGGGAATTTAATCGGTTAGACTCAGCTTTCAAGACCTGCCCATGTCCCCAAATACCCAACTGTATGATGTTGGCCAAGTCGCTGAATTTCTCTCATTCAGTGTTCTCATTCCTACAAAGAGGACTAAGACTTCCTTTCTTCACCGAGAACTGGAGGTCAAGGTAAATGACAGCCTTTACAAATGGCCAAATGGTGTGAACATATTTCTCATTCTTTCAGGAACCCATCCTTCACAGCACTCTGCTCTCTTTCCTTGCCTTTCATTCTTGTCTTTCTACTGTTCCCTATTTGGAGTCTCACCTCTATCTAACGCTCATCCCCGGCATCCATGTACTTGGCTTTCTGCCCCAGAGGTGGCTTAACAAAGGAGGAGCTGGGTACCTTTCTGACATTCTTGTCTATATTTCAAGGACTTAAAAGATAGAAGAGGATGGAGCTGGTTGTTGTCGGGACAGTAGACTGGAGGTGTATTCCCAATTGTGATTATTGTTTTTATTTTGTTTACGGCTGAATCTTCTAGGGTCAGGTTAAATAAACTTCTGTGTGTGAACACAGAGGCCTTGCCTGAATTTCTGAGGACATCTTGCCCCAGAAATGGTGACTTTGATTGAAGATGGTCTGATTACCTGCCTGTAGCTTCCTTTTGTCTTCCAGGCTGACATTTTTCTCTGTGTCCTCTTGTTGTATATACTTTCTAATTGCCCCTTCATTTGTTCCCCCTCCCTCTGCCTTCCATTCCCCACCCCTTACCCCACCACCCTTTGGGCAATGTGAAGTAGAGGCTGCCCAACTCTGCATAATGATGTATTATAAAGGCATTTCAAGGAATGAATGATTTGAATTGTTCACATGCATGGTTCAGATTTACTGGCAAATCGCTCAGGCCTTGGTTTGATGATGTAGCTGCCAGCTAGCTTCCTTCTGGGTGAAACTCTGAAATAGGAGAAGTTTCCTTTTGGTATTCCTCACCAACACTTCCTTTGCCTTGTTCCACCCCTTTCAACACCTCCCTTCCTTTCCCTCCCCACATAGCTCTGCGGAGCTGTCAGGCCTTTTACACCTTCATGTGAAGACATATGGGTGCCTGGGTCCCTGCCCCCACCCACACTGGCCCCCAGGGAAGGTGAGGTGTGCAAAGGAATAAATCTCTGATGGTATAATTTTAGACCCAGCGGCAACTGGGGAGGGTGGCTATTTTGGGCTGTGGGTTTTCTCCTTGACCTGAGATGATATTACTTTGCTCGCACGTGGTCCTGGTCACAGCGTGTTTGCCATTCCTGGGGGTGGCTGGTTCCTTTCTCTGCCGGGCGGCTCCGTGCGCCCCCGGAATGCCCGTGCGTTCCAGCAGCAGCACAGCTCCGGTGGTGTGCGCCCCGTGGGATTATCACAGGTGGGGGGTCCCAGGTTGGGGCACAGGCTGCTCCTTGGCCGGCAGCGCAGATGGACCGCACACCCTTGCGCACAAGGGGCGGGGGAGTCTTCTGGTCTGGTTTTTGGCCCGTCTCTCAGCCTCCGTTCTTTTTCAGCTGTTTGGTGCGTCTCCGGGCCGGGTGAGTCAGGCTGGTCTCCAGGTTACAACGCCTGAGCATCTCTCCTATGAGACCTCTTTGGAAGCGGCACTCAGCATCCTCATCACAGCCCTTCTGACCACCCTGCTTGCTGTCTTCCCCCTCAGGCTCGTGATGTGGCTGCTGCCTCGGGACCCTCTCTACCGCCTGGGGAAGGGAGCTGGGACTTCTGTAGCAGACGATCCAAGGTGGCCAAAACAGCCGTGCTTTCCAGATGTGGGTAAGGTTATGACCAAGTGCATCACGACTAGAGTAGCTTGCTCCTAATCTTTACAACCTGAAAAGTACACCCAAGACTCAAAGATCATCAGGGAAGGAGGACTAAAGTCAGAAAAGAACAGGAAAAGGAGAACAGTTTGTTTGTTTGTTTGTTTTTTAATAAAGAATTTGGGCTCTTTTACTCTAAAAGAGGACTTCCCTGGTGGCTCAGACGGTAAAGATTCTGACTGCAATGCAGGAGACCTGGCTTCAATCCCTGGTTCAGAAGATCCCCTGGAGGAGGGCAAGGCAACCCACTCCAGTATTCTTGTCTGGAGAATCCCATGGACAGAGGAGCCTGGGGGGCTGCAGTCCAGGAGTTCTCAGAGTCAAATATGACTGAACAAGTAACACACACACACACACACACACACACACACTTGCACATACACTCCAAAAGAGAGGACAAAAGGTCTTTTATAGGTATGAAGAGAAGCCTGACTTTCTGGGTGGAGCTCTTTTCCATGGGGACAATTGTGGATTTGGAGAGAGAGAAAGAAAGAGAGAGAGACTGAGGGTATAAGGAGAACCTGACTATAGAACAAAAATAATGGAGAGAAAGACAAAAAGGGAGAAAAAGATCGAAAGACAACATCGCCGTCCCTTACCTGCTGTTGAATGAAATGTAACACATATTTGTTGAGAGCCAACAATGCCTGCTCTAGTTATAATTTTTATATGACAGATTCACCCTGACATATACTCACAGAAAACCACAACAGACATTTTATATTATCCATCATGGTTCTAAGCATTTGCTGGATTCAGCGAGGTGGGTCTCAAAGAGCCTTCCAGAAGGATGAGATGGCAGAGACTGGAGTGACCGCTGAGACCACCTCGCTCACGGGCGTGATGGTTGATGCCGGCCTTTCTCCGCTGCATCCTCCGCTGGGACTGTCCGCTGGAGCTCGTATTCATTCCATGTGACCCGAGCTTCCTGACGGCATTGCTCCTTTCCTGGCCACTCAGAGTTCCAAAGGCAGCATCCCAAGAGAACAAAGCCAAGGCTGGGACGTCCTTTTCTGTCCTAGCCCAGGCACATGCACGACTGGTCCCAGTCACTCAGGTCAGCCCAGATTCACGGGGAGAGCACATAATCCCCTTCTCTGGATTTGAAGAGGGTTAGAAAGCTCAGGGACACCTTTTGAAATTGCTGATCTCTCATCACAGCGTTGCAGTCTCCAGGAGCTTCCTGTCTAGTTGGAGTTACAAAAAATTCAGTGAGGTAATTAGTGAAAAGGAGTGACATATCTATTCTCCAGGTGATGGGAAACAGGTAGCAAGCGATAGACAAGATGAGCACTTGCCCCCAGGAAGGCCACAGCCAAGTGTGATTAGGGAGGGCCCATGGCAACGTACGATTTGGGGAGAATTGAAAGATAAATAAGACAGCAGTGGGTACCATTCCCTAACTCCGGACTGGGTGTTCTTGCCAGCTTTATTTCAGCCCCAAAGTTTGTCCTCGGGATTTCATTCTCCGCTCACTTTTCCTCCCCTGCTCCACCGTGGCTGCATCACTGCCCTTTCTTCCAATGACTTCACTTTTTCAGTGCACTGTACCTTCTGTGGTCCTAACAATCTTTCCAGCCCTTCATCTCCCCTGGCAGCACTTCAGCTTTCCTTTCTGTACGTGGAAAAGACTTGCTTCATGTTCCGCTTCCTCACTACCTGCAACCGCACCACTATCTTTCAGACCAATGAACCCGCTGTTCCTTGTCCATTCTCCACCTCATAGTTTGAAATAAGTAGGCACTGTCTCTTGCCTTCTGCAGTGATGTCTTACATTCCATGTAGATCATGCCTTTCTTCTCTGCTCTGTCTTGTCTATCCTAGGAGCCGTCAGCTCAGCACATAGTTACGAAACCATGGCCTTGGTTCAGTCAATGCCTAGCATCTCCATCAATACAACCCAGTTTTTTTTTCTTTGAGAGATTTGTTTTTTTAATTAGGACCATTTTTAAAAGTTTTTTTTTTTAAATTGAATTTGTTACAATATTGCTTGTTTCATGTTTTGACTTTTTGGCTGCAAGGCACATGAAATCTTAGCTCTCCAACCATGGATCAAACCTGCTCCGCATGCATGGGAAGACAAAGTCTTAATCACTGGACCACCAGGGAAGTCTCATCAATGCAACTTTGACATCTTCAAGGTGAGGTCTTGCTCTACATGCAATGACTTTCTGCTCTTCAGCTACAATTTATACCTGCTGTAGAAAACTTAGAATGCAGAGAAACAAACGTAAGGAGAAAAATGTATATTTAAACACTGTTAATACCTTGATGTGGGTCTTTCCCATCTTTTTCAGACATATTTTTGGTTTTTAGTTACAAAAAATAGAATGATTCCTTAGATGGACAGTGCTTTCCTCCAGGCCATTTACTGTTTTGTGGAATCAGTTGTTAGAGAACTGTAGCCCCTGACTCCAGCTAAGTGGACGAGGGGGAATCTCAGGCCCCAGCTGGATTACACTAAGTGGAATTAGAAAAGAAGGTGGTTTTCAAGAGACCAGTAAACAAAACACAGAGTGAGAAGCAGAGGAACAAATGGAAGGATGCTAGAGGTACTCCTTGTATCTGGCACTGACCCTGCAGTGACTTCTGTGAGATAGCCTTTGTTCTCACTTCAAATCCTTCTTCAGTGATGGAGCAGTGTCTGATAGATTCTGATATTTTCCTCTAACAATGCCAGAGCAAGATGAAACTTTTTTGTAACCTGCTTTTTCCACTTTACATAAGCTTTTTCGGTATCATCCTATATTCTCCTAGATTATAATTTTGGTGACTGCACGGTGACCACAATGGAATAGGAGAAGAGAAGATCCTAATTAAGCTGTGGTATTAAATAAGTACTGAGTTCAAATGCCTGTGCTATGTGATTTGGACCAATTATTTAAATGCTCTTGTGTCTTAGAGTCCTCATCTGTAACATGGATACAGCGTTATGGTTAAGTGATAAAATGAACCCAACATTCCAAGTACATAGTCTGCCATATAAATAATAGTTCAATAGATTTCACCTGTTGTTAATAATAGTCATTAATAACAGCAAATTATTAACAATAGTTTATTAATTAATATTAATAATAGTAAATCCTCTATTACTGCTCATATAGGAATTCCTATATTTTTTCAACATTATAAACAAAGCTGCAATGAACATACTTACAGCCAAGCATTTATGCATGATTATTCCCCAGTGGCTCAGATGGTAAATGAATCTGCCTGCATTGCAGGTGACCTGGGTTCAATCCCTGGGTCAGGAAGATCCCCTGAAGAAGGGAATGACAACCCATTCCAGTACTCATGCCTGGAGAATCCCCTGGACAGAGGAGCCTGGCGGGCTACAGTCCATGGGGTCACAGAGAGTTGGACATGACTCAGCGATTAACACCTTCACTTTTTATTCCTTGAAGTAAGGACCTCAACAGATCAAAGACTGTGGGTATTCAAAAAGTTTAAGAAACATACTGTCATTGCTTTTGCTGAATCTTCTGAGTTGTCCACATCTCAGTCTTTACCATTTTCTTCTTCTTGGCCACAGTTTTAGAGACAACATGTCTCTGATCCAGCATTTGCTCTCTGGGCACCATCCAACAAAATTAAGACAGTGTCATGTCTGATACTTGAGTTGGGGCTGTGGCAGGAAGATTTAGCTCATTCATGGAATTGTTCACTCACGTGCTGGGTACAGATTAAGTTTATATGTAGACTGTGTTTATAGACAAGATTTATATTTTCAGGGCTGATTCCAGTGCTGCTAATCATGGAGTAGACATTAAAACTTTGTAGGAAGAGTCCCAGACAGTTCTAAGAAAGTCAGATACTGACCAAGGCTTATGACATCTATAAAATCTTTCCTCTTTAGAAAGAGGGACATTTGGAATGGGAACTCCTTGATTCTTTGACCTTCCTGGAACGATCTCCCACCTGCAGACCCTGCCCTGTCTTTCAGGCTCAGGAAACATCAATGTAAAATTCTCTGAGATGCTTTTTTGAGCCACTCGCTGTCAGCATTGGAAAGACAAAGAATGCCCAACATGCTCCTTGTCCTTCTTGGAGAAGTAGGTGTGCTAACAATTATAGGCAAAGAACGGAGGGGTGCACCTGTAAGGAAATCCCTAAGTCTGGTGACTCAAGAGCCAAGGTCTGCATACAGTTAGCCATTTGGTCCCCAGAGGGTTTTGTCTGGCCCAAAGTTATAGCATTAATAAACTTTTGGTGTGTGTGCTAAGTTGCTTCAATCCTGTCTGACTCTTTGTGACCCTATGGACTGTAGCCCTCCAGACTCCTCTGTTCACAGGATTCTCCAGGCAAGAATACTGGAGTGGGTTTCCATTTCCTCCTCCAGGGGTCTTCCCAACCCAGGGATTAAACCCTCATCTTTTATGTCTCCTGCATTGGCAGGTGGGTTCTTTACCACTAGTGCCACCTGGGAAGCAAAAATCCTTTTTAGTTCAGTTCAGTCGCTCAGTTGTGTTTGACTCTTTGCGACCCTATGAACTGCAGCACGCCAGACCTCCCTGTCTATCACCAACTCCCAGAGTCCACCCAAACCCATGTCCATTGAGTCGGTGATACCATCCAGCCATCTCATCCTCTGACTTCCCCTTCTCCTCCTGCCCCTAATCCTTCCCAGCATCAGGGTCTTTCCCAATGAGTCAACTCTTTGCATGAGGTGGCCAAAGTATTGGAGTTTCAGCTTCAACATCAGACTTTCCAATGAGCACCCAGGACTGATCTCCTTTAGGATGGACTTGTTGGATCTCCTTGCCGTCCTAGGGACTCTCAAGAGTCTTCTCCAACGCCATAGTTCAAAAGCATCAATTCTTCGGCACTCAGCCTTTTTCACTGTCCAACTCTCACGTCTATACATGACTGCTGGAAAAACCATAGCCTTGACTAGACGGACCTTTGTTGGCAAAGTAATGTCTCTGCTTCAGCAATTGATGACTGGAGATTTCAAGTGAAAATGTAGGTTTCTTTCTTCCCTTGAAGCAGTGGAAGTTTTGGCAATACTGAACACTCATTTTCTCATGGCAACAGTGAGGAGTGGCTGACCCTTTAGCCAGGGCTTGGGTTCTCCTTTTTGCCACATTCCCACCACTCCCTACTGTATCACCTTGTCCTGCTTCACTTAGCTATGCTATCTGTGTGCACCCTGAGTTTGCGACCATTGGTCTCATAAAGGGAACACTTACTTGTTTATTTTTTTTTCATAGGGTGTCAGGGAAGACAGAGAGATCTGCTAGAGAGCAGACCAGCAGGGTGAGCAAGCATTTGCTGTGTAGGTAGGCAGAAGGTGAGGCATCCATGTCAGGCGGGGTAATCTGTGCAAAGGGGCAGGAGCTGGAGCCCAAAGGCCTCTTTGGATAATGATAAGCAGACAAGGATGGAAAGAAAGTCATGTATTTGAGAGAGGGGGTTGAGAGAAGGAATTAGAGAAACAGGCAAACACCAGCTCCCGAGTAGCCTGGCACTGCAAAATAAGCACACTAGATTTTGTCCTTTAAAAAAACTGGATCTGATGATCAACAGTAGAAGAGCTAAAAGAGTTTCCACCAACAGAGTCCTGACTTTCAAGCACATTCTGTGTAGACTTCATCAATTCCCAACACCAAACCCACGAGACCTGCTCTTCAGTTATCCTCATCCTACAGATGAAAAAATACACGTTTGAAGGAAGTTGGTTAAGTGAATTCCTGAAAGTCACAACCAGTAAATGACAAGGCAAGATGTGGACCGAGGCCAAGCTAGAGAGCTTGCAACTTAACCAGCTTCCTTGATAGCACCAAGGCTTCAGAACCACTACCCCAGCAGTAAGACTGATGCTGAAGCTGAAGCTCCAAGACTTTGGCCACCTGTTGCAAAGAGTCCATTCATTGGAAAAGACCCTGATGCTGGGAAAGGATTGAGGGCAGGAGGAGAAGGGAGTGACAGAGGATGAAATGGTTGGATGGCATCATCGATTCCATGGACATGAGTTTGAGTAAACTCCAGGAGATTGTGAAGGACAGGGAAACCTGGCGTGCTGCAGTCCATGGAGTCTCAAAGAGTCAGACATAACTGAGCAACTGAACAACAACAACCCCAGCAACAAAATCAGGGTTATATTGGGAGTGGGTGGGCGGAGGCTGAGGGCAGAACTTCTGGGAGCCCACTGCAGTGGCAAGCAAGAAAACAGGATGCCTTCATCAGGGCAACACTGGTTCATGCAGAGGAGGCAATAGGAGGCCTAGAGCAGGATGAGTCAGAGGAATCCTTCCTCATGGGACCTGCCAGCCCTAGGGATCTTCTCTGCCTCCTTTAAGTCCTCAGAGTACTGTGTGTCTCTTTCCCAGGGCCTCCTTTGGCCATGTCCCCATAATAGTTGTATGCGTCTTATCACATCTTGTATATTTTAAGTTCTTAAAGGGCAGGAGGAATTATGCCTTAATAATTTAGTTTTAATAATTTTTTTTCTTTTTTGAATTGTGGGGCACAGGGATTTCATAAATTCCAAAATTATCTCTTTCAGATCATTTCTCCTTACATATGCAGTTTAGAAGTTCATGGCGAGTTAAACACTTTTTCTTTAAAAATGTGAAAATAGTTTCTTTCCACAATCTGCTTTAAAATACACGAGGAAAAGGAAAGATTGGGAAGTTGTTTAAAAGCAGCAAACCCTTTAAGAGTCAATGTCACATTTATTGCTATAAAATATTTTTCTCTCTCTGTTAGACATCTGGTTCCCATTATATACAGTATTGGGTACTTGAGTTCACCAGTCATTTTGCATACCAAGCAGCGTGTCTGCGAAATCCCAGCTGACATTCACTGGTACGTATGTGCAGCATGCACTTTTGCTTTCCATTTACAGACAACCCTTCTATCACCAACTTCACTCTTACCTGTATACTTTCGAGGTTATTTCATTCATACTTAACTCAAGGACCAAACTGCGTATGTCTGAGAAGTGAAGTACTTCAAAACCATGGAATCTTTGCTTTTTATTAATTTTATCATATGGTCCAACTATCTCTAATCTAGCTCTAAAGTCAATGAAACAGCTAAATCTTAAGTCTATATTTCCTAATAACATTGACCCAGAAATGAGAAACAATATGGAATGTTTGCTAATGAGTCATGAATTTCATGATAATTGCTTCCACATTCAGGAGAGCTCCCTTAAACCGTCTAATCTTGACATATCCTGCAACAATCCCATGTGTTATAAATGATTTTGTTTTATTTTTAAGGTTACTGTTAAGGGCTTATTTTATGGTTCATTTCATTTTCTTAAAGAAAACCACACACATGTACACACACACACACACACACACACACATACCCCACAGGGGATTTTGTCTCAATCTGTACTTTTTGAAATAAAATAATTACAAAACCAAAAGGAGCCCTTGTCATTTGGTTTGGAAATAAAAATAAACACAGTTAGAAAGAAAGTGGAAATATGGTCTATCTTAGCGTTCCAATTCAGATCTCAGAATGAAAGTCAGGGTAGAGCAATGCCTTAGCAAGTGGACGTCTGTATTCTCTGGACTTGAGAATCTCTTAACTGATTGTATGGACACAACCAGCATTCAGTCCAGTGATAATGGAAAATTAAATACGACTTTTAAAAACTGCTCACATTATAAAGTGATCTATTAGCATTATATGACTTCAGCACTTAAAGTGACTGATTCTAATTGCACAATTTGGCCCATGGCAAGCATTAAAGAGCTGCAGAATCTTGCGGGTATTTTATCTCTTTGGGGATATTTTAAAGTGAATTTTCTTTGGAATAAAGCTTTGTTCCCGCCACACAAAAGATTGTGTGGAAGAAATCTCTCAGTTCTGATATAACCAGAGATAATTATAGTTTCTTTTTCTTTGATTCGTGAATCAATAAGCCAAATATTAAAAACAGTCTTGCATTTTCCCCTCCCTTTCTTTTATTAAGTGAGATTCTGTCTCTACAGTGTGTGGCTGTTACCCTGAAGAAATAAAGATGGATGCCCTTGTCTAATGAGCTTTTCTAGCCATCAGAGAGGCGTTCTCTTTCTGCAGCTGGTTATCATACACTGTCCTTCCCAATCTTTTCTAGGCAAGACTGTGGTTTGCTAAGATGATGTCCCCCAGTACCATCCCTGGAGCTGAACTTGATTTAAACAGGTTATCACAAAACCACAGGGATTCTGAGCAGGTACTCTTAGATGTACCTATTCACAGGTTTTCATTTTTCCGGAAAAAAAAAACAAACAAAAAACAACAACAACAACAAAAAAAACCAGGATGACTATATGGGGGAATGCCATTTATCTTTGAATTTGACTTCATGTTTATGGTATCTACAGGGTTTTTCATAATTTTCATCATATGGACTTCTAGGAAGTTTATTAATTGAACAGTATTGGAAATCACAGATTTTTATGCTGGGGAAGTTCTTATTGACCTTCCATGTTTAAGCAGTTTAAGATAAACTGCAATTTCACCTTAATCTGTGTACACAGGGATTTCTTATTGGTGGTTTTCACATCTTCCAATAGTAGAAAAATTGCCTACCATGCCTCAGATTTTTGATGTCATGACCCACATTGTTATCCACGTAACTGACAGTGGACTCTTGAAAATGTAATTTAAAAACTCCAGGAACATCGTGAAAATGTACACACTAAACATATTTGTTTAAAATATCTTTTTCTAACACTGACTTTTTTTTCAAAGAACGGTGCTCAGCAGAGGGAAGTTTAAAGGCACTCTGGCTTCCTGTGAGTTTTCCACTAATAGTTCCCTGTAGTCTGTAATTGCTCTCTATCTTCCAAAACTGGGGCTCTGCAGAAGACAGATACTTGTTATTGACCTGACTTAGGATAAAAGGAGAAGAGGAGAGAAGATCATAGCCGTCGGCACTTTGTTTATGAAACTACCATTTCGAGGATATGCTTGAATCAGGCAAAAGTAATGCTTCTTGTTCATCTCCCAGCATATTTTAAATGCCAACCTGTCAGGACCAAAAGAACAGTGCCCAGAATTAGGGCATTATCTTTCCTGTTTGCTGGTGTAGTGTGTGACAGCATTATTTGAATCACTACATTTTTTCTCAGCTATGCTCAAAACAGGTTTGAAAATTAAAAGTAAAAAGTATAAAAATATAGAAAGAGGTAAAGAGCAAAAAAATTAAAATTTGGTTTTTCAGCTATTATAATCTATCTTAAAACTGTTTTAAACTCACAGGAAGTTGTGAAAAGAATTCAGAGACATCCCCTGTTCCCTTCATTCAGCTTCCCCAAAGATAACATCTTATGTAGCCACCGTACCTTGTCAACACTGGGAAATTGATTCAATCCCACTGACCCAGTTATAGACCTTATTTGGAGTTCAGCAGTTTTTATATGTATTCTCTTTTTGATTGTGTATTAATATGTAGAAATGCATTGACTGTCAGTGTTAAGGGAGCATCTTTTATCAATGAATACTGATGGTATGTAGGATTCTAGAGAGAAGGTGGAGCTGTTGGCGTTCGTGAAATACCTTCACATTAATTACTTTATCCACGAATTACTTAACAATCAGTTTTATATCAAGTGCCAACTGGAGATGCAAACATGATGACATTGGTGTCAAAGAACTCACAGAGGGCGATAGAAAAAAAATCCACAATGACAATGCAGTGTTGTAAGACATAATACAAATGAAACAAACCAACATCACCCGGCACCTACAAGTGTCCAGCACAGTACCAGGCATGTGTGATTCAGTGGTGACTTAAGATCCCTGCTTCTCCTGCTCTGTGGATCTTCCTGCTGTGTGGAGGTAACAGGCCATTCAGGAGTCCAGCCAGCAGAGAGCTCTAACAGGGGGCTTCAGAATGGGTGAGTCCTGACCAGCCAGAGGGTGCAGGACAGTGACTCCGGGAGAGCTCATGTAACCCAGTCAGCACTGCAAGATACGGAGCTGACTGCTGATGGATCTCTGGACCTGTTCTCACTCCACTGCATCCAGAGCCTATGCATCATCTTCCAGGTTTGCTGCAGTGCTTGAGCACCTGTCTTGCTCTCCTGAGAACAGTCACTGTTTCTTAGAACTGACTCAAAAGTCAGTCTTTTGTATCATACCTGCTGGGCCAGAGCTCTTCCGTCTGCACTGGGAACCCTGCAGCTGGGTTCACACACCAGGTAGGTTGGAGAGGGCTCTGTTTTCTAGCAATAAAGAGGCATTGGTTCCCTAGAGCTCAGCTGGTACCAGGGCTAGAGAAACAAAACTGCTGTGTCTTTCTTTCTTAACAAATTGAGGTTCCTTGCTCAAACTGTGACAACATCGTCACCAAAAAGCCCATTACAAATATGATCAGGGGCCCCTCCTGCTTAGAGACCCTCAGTTGCTTTGCACTAGATTGAAGGTAGCCTCCAGAATGCTTTCTGGGGTCTACAAGCTGCTACACGGACTACCTACCTATGTCCTCAGCTTTAACACATTATACTTTACTTCCAGTTCTTAGCGGTCCAGTCGCGCTGGCCTGTTCAATGGCCCTTTAACTGGCTAAGCTGTGTTGTACTCCTGGGCCTTTGCTCATTCTGCTTCCGAAATGTGTCTACCTGCCCCCATTCTCTAAACATTCATCTATAACCTCATTCGTCAGGCTTCTATGTAAGACTTTCTATATGGAAGCACTTTTCTGTGTATCAAGATCCCATTAGGAGTCCCCAGTTTATCCCCATTTTATATTTCCCGTGTGTATTATAGAGTATGCAGTCTTGTCTTCTGGTGTGATTATATGTGCGTCTCCCTCCCTAAACTGTGAGTTCCATGAAGGTAGGGATGACATCTATTTTTGCCATCGTCTCCTCAGGACTCAGTCAGTATTTGTTGGATGAATCACGGAATGGAGGGATAAATGACTAAACGAAATAATGACACATCCCCTCATTTCTCCTACAAGGTTAGGTAACATCACACCTGGGATTTGGACATCATATTTACATACTGTTTGGGGCCCATTTCTGGTGTCTTCTCTTTCTCCCAATTCAGGCAGGAAGGGTCTTTTTCATAGAAAATCATGGCTTTTTATGATTTTATCTTTGACTTTTGCCTACTCCCGTAGGCTTCTGCTTAAGTAGTTTTGTTTGATGGAGTTGTCCTTTCAAGGCCACTTCTACAAATGGCCAGCCATTGGTCAGGTGCCTTCTCTTATCAAAGTGGTGGCTGTTTCTCTCAAAGAACTGCCCAGAACTGCCTTGCTAATCTCAGGGCTCTGAGTCATGAGCGTGGCAGGAAACTTCAACAGATGGGTGCAGCACACCCTTGAAAGAATTTGTATTTTCTGAATTCTGGATGTAAATCCCATCTTCACTGGCTTCAGGGTGGAGGAAGCCTTTACTGGGATGGATGAGGCTTGTCTGCTGAGATCAAATCAAGGAGGTATTTGGAGCAAGGGTAGAGATAGAAGTCAGCCACTGTTTCTGAAGAGAAGTGATCTTTGAGCTGATTCTAGAATGATGGTCAGGGTTGATTTAGTTCTATGGGAACGTGTGGCAAGGAATAAGGGTGGGGCAGAGGGCATGTTCAAAGGCCATGGAGAGATGTTTGGTGAAAAGACTCGACCAAGACTCTGGAAAATTTGGATGCAAATCAATAGATCTTAAGAAGAATTGTCTTTGCTCTGTACCTCAAATTTGAATTATCTAGATAACTGCTTCAGTTTTGTGGCTGACATCTCTCCAGTCTCAGCATATGTTTATAATGAAATATAGATTATTTGTCTTAAATTTAGGTGAGAAGTAACCGTGTAGTGTGAATTCTAATCTTTTCTTTATTGGTGTTTATCAAGGATGTGTGCGTGTGTGTGTGTGTGTGTGTGTGTGTGAGTTTACATTCATTTTTCAGTCTTGCCTAAGTATAAATAAAGATTGAAAGGTTTGTTTATGGTAAGAGCTATGAGATTCTGAAGAGCTGCTGCTGACAGCGACTTCGCAGCCAGAAAAGAAATAGTGTGGTCTGCCAGAAGGTGCTCAGATTTTTAGTGTTCAAGGCATGGGGACAAGGACCAACTTTGCATTTACTGACTGGTAACTTTTAGGCAGATGATTTAACTTCTCCGAAATTCACTTATCCCGCCTGTAACTTTGGAGTATTAATGAAATTATTGCCTCATTTATCTCAAAGGATTATTTATATAGTGTGATTTATATGCTGCTGCTGCGGCTAAGTCGCTTCAGTCGTGTCCAACTCTGTGCCACCCCATAGATGGCAGCCCACCAGGCTCCCGCATCCCTGGGATTCTCCAGGCAAGAACACTGGAGTGGGCTGCTACTTCCTTCTCCAATGCATGAAAGTGAAAAGTGAAAGTGAAGTTGCTCAGTCATGTCCGACTCTTCACGACCCCATGGACTGTAGCCTACCAGGCTCCTCCATCCATGGGAGTTTCCAGGCAAGAGTACTGGAGTGAGGTGTCATCGCCTTTTCCGGTAATTTATATGAAAGAACTGCAAAAACTATGAAGCAAGGTAAATATAAGTCATTATTGTTATAGGATAAATGTACTCTTAAAAAATTGTGACATGTTTCAGCAAGGAAGTGCTATGGAGGAAACTTTCCTAGACCTAATGCCACTTGAAAGTTTGCAGTAGTATATTTCCAACACAGCAGCGATGCGACAGCTACACAGCCAAACATTTCAAGGAGCAATGAAAATGTGCATTTATTATATTTCAGGTCTATATTTTACACAGAGTTCAATGCTGTAAAAATTAAGGAGAAAACCCCCAAATAAGGACTGATATGAACTTCAGATTTTTAGCAAGAAAGGTATCAAGTAAATTTTTCTGCAATATTTCTGAGTAGCTCATTTTGTCGTACTATTCAAAATTATGTAACATTAGTATCACTTTACAGGATATAGTAATAAACTTTCCCAAAAGGTTTTATTTAACCAGGAACTGGGAGGAAATGCAAATACATTTTATATGTAACAAAAGACTATTGCAAACATTAATTTTAAAATATAACAAATCTAAACATGCATGTCCATTTCAGCATTAATAAGTCAGTGAAATCTTTTTGCTATAAAAATGATTTTTTTTTTGAGAAAGCAAATAAGGTTCATATTAAAGAGGGGAGGATTGGATTGACCCAGACTA
This sequence comes from Antilocapra americana, assembly GCA_007570785.1. NCBI lineage: Eukaryota > Metazoa > Chordata > Mammalia > Artiodactyla > Antilocapridae > Antilocapra > Antilocapra americana. The sequence goes on from ML660247.1 coordinate 8,113,137, forward strand.
CATGAGCCCAGGAAGTGTTTGGCGGGTTATACAAACTGGGTTATTGTTGAGTGGCAGGCGATTGGAATGTGGAATTGAAACAGAAATCAACCTTTTGGTAAATAACCTACCATAAACTATTTTCAACTAAGATAAATTTTAGTCTTGTTCTGTTTTTCCTTCTTTTCTCTTTCTATCTTGCCAGTTGGGACACTTGTTTCTTCCTTTACTCCTGAGACTCATGAATGAAATAAAATAAATATTAAAATATTGCATATGAAGAGCACAAACAGCTTTAGAAATACACCAGCTGGCATTCATTGGCTCGCTGGTCAAAACCTTTGTCAGCTGGCCTGTGTAGGAAGTTGAAGAATGTTTTCTTGACAACTTATGACAGTTTAGCAGCTTGAAAAGACAAGACTTTTTGTTTGGGGTGAGGGGCTGCAATTCACTTAATGATGGTTTCATAATGGAATACATGGTGTAGGGCTAGCTTTAACCCTAGCTTTAACTCATCTAAGCCAGGAGTATAGACTAAGCTGGTATTCCAAAACCAAGTGGGGGAGATGAAATGCACATTTCGGTCACCTGGATGCTCACTGGACACAAAGTCACCACCGGACACTTTGACAGACTGTCTCGGGGTCTTCACTGACTCTGAGTGCTTCCAAGGTGTTATCACCTCATCCACCTCAGAGCCGGCAGGCAGTTAGATGGTTCTTGACTCCCAGAGTCCTGCTCTCACCACTACCTGGGAATTTCTCTCCTCTTTAGCAGAGTTCTTTCCATGGAGGTTAATCCAAAGTCAGGGGTTGCTTACCTCAAGCCTCGGAATGCACACACTGCATCTTTAAGAAATAGTTCACTTCTGAATCAGTAAATGCACCAGACAAAACAGCTATTACTTATGTATTCCTGCATGCCCGGGAAGGTGAAAATAATAGAATAAACATCATATACTTCATTATGATATCGGTTTACACTTCCAGGGTACACAAAAAGAGGCCATTTCATCAAGCTAATTGCCTGAAAGTAAAAGAGAGAGAACTTTAGCTATTAGTCTATTATGGGGCTTTTTTCTTAATCACAAATAGGGGCCGTGTGTCCCTGGGGGGATGTGTATTCTAATTTACAATTGAACTACAGATCAGAGCAATCAATCTTGGGCAGCACTTTTACAGTGTAATTGCTGCAACATAACAAATAAAAAAAAAAAAAAGAAAAGAAAAGAAGAAGAAGAAGGCCTGAGCTGCAGTTTGAGGTGGAGATATTTCCAGGCACTAGTTCGGGGTGGGAGGGAGAGAAGAAACGCCACGGACATGAATATGCAATGAGGGCTCATTAGCGGCCGAGTGTTGCCATGACGAATGGCATTATCCCCGGCCTGGTGCTGCCTAAACATGAATTTTATAACGACCCATTTATCATGACTTGTCATGGGCTTCAGTACTGTACTTTCTTCCAGCTCACACACCTTTCCCTGTTCTGATGGTGCAAAGCGTCCTTTTATTATTATTGTTTCCTTTTGCATTGATTTCTGATTCTTCACAGCAAGTGTTCATCACACAGAGCCACATGCTGATAGAGGTCTGTGACTTCAGAAAGTTGAGGAGCTAAAACCCGATTCCTCATTCCATCTCCTCTATGGTCTCATATTGACAAAAAAGTTGGACTCAACTTTTAAAGAAATTTCTTAACGTGGGAGCTTTTTTGTACTGTGGTGTTCTGATGCTGCAGATTTTTTTTAAAAATTAAAATTAAAAGTTTGTCTTCCTTGCATTTATTTCCTTCCCTTTCTTGTACTTTAAGAACCCTTCCATATTGTAAAAGTAGAACTCAAAACGTTTTGAGGTTGTTTCCCCCCCCCCCCCCCCCGAAATCTTGGAGTCATGACAAAGAAGTCTAAGATTAGAATTCGTGAAAGGTTTTTAGTGTTTAGGGTTTTACAAATGCATGAGCTGATTTCTCACTTAGAAACCCTCTTATATTGTAGCAGGAAGGTTGGCCTATTCTTTGACAACAAGTTTTTAGGATGCATGTTTTGCTAATAGCACAAAATCGTAAAACCCTTCTCCCTTGATAGAAACCATGAGGTCTGTTTGAATATTTAGCAGCTCACAAAATTACTATAGGCAGTTGTTTGAGTCTTTGCATTAGCCAGGAGGGTAGGTGAGTCCATCAAAGTTAAGTGCAACAGTGGGTCAAGAATACGGTTCTACAGTCTTTTGGACTCTATGGGAGAGGGCAAGGGTGGGATGATATGGGAGAACGGCCTTGAAACATGTTAATTATCATATGTGAAATCAATCGCCCGCCCAGGTTTGATGCATGATACAGGGTGCTCAGGGCTGGTGCACCGGGATGACCCAGAGGGATGGAATCAGGAGGGAGGTGGGAGGGGGATTCTGGAAGGGGAACACATGTATACCCATGGAAGATTCATGTCAATGTATGGCAAAACCAACACAATAATGTAAAGAAAATAAATAAAATAACAAACAAACAAACAAAGAATACGGTTCTAGATCAGCAGGAGTGCCCTATTGTAGTAGAGACCAAATCAATGGGATCTAGAATTAGTCTAGTTAGTTACCTAAGAGAACATCCCTAAAATTATTTTTCCATTTACCTAGATGAAGTGCAAGAAGGGCATAGATGCACAGAGGACTATAACTGTTGCAGGGAGGAAGCCAATTTTGACTCCACCTTGGAAACTGTTTCTTTGACTTGCTTTTATTATTACAATCATACTCATGGCTTGCCTGGAGGACCCTGCCCCTCTACTTGACTATAAACTAAAGTGCTTTTGTTCAGCTCAAGGAGAGATAGTTTGTCCCTGTCCTGTGAATAGAAGAGATTAACACACCCCTTCAGAAGGCTAGACATTCCCTTGGAGATGTTTTACAAGACTGAAGAGCCTTTTACTGTACTTCCTCACTGCACCTCCCTCTCTATTCTGCTTTTTGACTTTAGTTCCTCATTGCTTCTTTCTCTCTGATCTATAAAAGAACCTGACATCCAGACCCCAATAAGATGGCTATTATGAGGCACTAGCCTGCCGTCTTCTTGGTCTGCTGGTTCCCTGATTAAAGTCTCTTCCTTGCCTCGACACCTCGTCTCTTGGATTCATCGGCCTGTGTGTGGCAAGCAGAGTGAGCGTGGACTCGGCAACATAATCTGATGTTGTTTTGTACACCCAAGAATTATATTCATTTCTGTATACAATTTGGAAACTGTAAATAGTTAATCAGAACTTTTTGAGTGGGTTATCTTTACTGTTCCCCTGGATTCCATATTAACAGTGACAATCATTTTACTTATTAATACTTAAACACTGTATGCCAAGTTGCTTCAGTCATGTCCGACTCTTTGCAAACCTATGGACTTAGCCTGCCAGGCTCCTCTGTCCATGGGATTCTCCAGGCAAGAATACTGGAGTGGGTTGCCATGCACTTCTCTAGAGGACCTTCCCAACCCAGGGATCGAACCCACATCTCTTACATCTCCTGCATTGGCAGGTGAGTTCTCTACCAGTAGCATCACCTGGGAAGCCCCACTTAAACAATAATACATTAAAATAATTATAAAATATTTTATAACTAATGATAATTTGTATCTGTGAAGCATTTTGTGATTCCAGATTTCTTTCATTAGATCCTCAGGTTAACTGAAGGAAGGGTTATTATTCCCATTTTAAAGAAGAAAAAACTCTGGCTCAGAGCTTAGATGATGAGGTCAGGGTCACCCAGTCAGAAAATGGAAAGGTTGACGCTCAATGGCAAGTCTTTCAAGTCCTAGGTCAGAGCTTCTACATTCCCAAAGTCACCAGAGCAGAAATTGTTCCTAAAATGTCATCTCTTCTGGGATTTAGGAAGTTGGGAAAGGAACCCATTGAAAAGATGGCCATCATTTACACTTGAGAGCCTGGGGTTCTCCTCTATACTTACTAGAATTAAAATTAGCATGTACCTGTCAATTAAAATTAAGTTGCCATTCCAACCATTTAAGCTGAATTGTCTTTCCTCTTTTAAATTTGCAGATGGAAAGTGTTTTGCACCAAACAGACTTGGGCATCATTTTGGCTGGTGGTCTTGTGTTATGAGTCTTCTGGCTGTTAAATTTTTTACTTCTTTGGGTTTTCCCCCATAAATGAATTAAACAAAAATTTTAGAAATAATATGGTGAAGGAAGGATCCAAATATTGGCAAATGATATTAAAGAATACTGTGATTATGACTGAACAGATTAAAAGTGTGTCTATATGACACCAAACATCTGGATGAAAATGGGAAAAAAAATAGTAAAAAACCTTGATGTTTTGTTTACTTGACACCATACATCTGGATGTTTAAAAACATCTGGGCTTTTAACTCATTTTCTCCCAGGTTTTATCTGGGTATTTGGCATCATGTACAGAAAGTTGAACAATTTAAAAAAATTAATATGGTTATTACTGAATTAGATAAAATTATTGTATTTAATTAATCTGCAGATATCAACTAATTATTCTGTTTAGCATAACATTTAATGAGTAAAATTCTCCATCGGGCAAATAAATACAGAAAGATATAATTAGGTGATTTAAGAATAAAACTTGGCTTCAGGCACATTGAAATCTTGGTCATAGTTTACTGACAGCAGTTTCCTTGGGTAGGAATCTTTTTAGGTCCTCAGACAAAAATTTTCTTTTCTGGGGAGTAGTTTCCATGTGTTATGAAAATCTGCTAATTTACAATGTGTTTTGACAATAGTAAAATTTCGTAAACACTTAATAACATATGAGATACATTGAGTAATAGACGTTTGCTTTGCCAAATGAATTACCCAGCCTGATAAAATCAGTGTAAACCCACTCTCTGAGCAGCCTTCTGACATGCCCGAGGCTGAACCCCGAGAAATCCACTGAAACGAACTTCAAAGACTTCATTGCAGGGAAAAGTACCTTATGTGACTGACATTTTTTTGTGATCTCATCTAAAAAAAGTTATCATAATTATTGAACATTTCCTCTGTAGCTTATTCTCAATCCAATCAGTTATAATGAAAATAGTCTGCTTGCTTTTCAGATTCTCAAGTTTTCGAAATGATTAGTGCTTCCTTGAGATATCCCATTAATTGGACACACAACCCAGATGAAAAGCCTGAAACCCAAGAGTATATAAAAAAACATAAGGTTGTTGCAATTTAAGTGCCTTCAAAAGATCTAATTTGATTTTTAAAAGCAATTCTGCAGATGTGAAAATTAAAGGCAGGCAGAAACAAGATATGGTTTAATGAATGTGTAGGTTAAGAAACATTTAGAGATTTCAGTAGCCTTCCTCTGAATATATATATATATTTTTAATTTAGCTGTTAGGTTGGAAAGATTGGTCCCACCACACAATAGAAATTGCTGAATTTTATGAGTTGCTATTTCCTTACCAATTGCTCCATTTTTCTTGCCCAGTGTATTTCTGAGGCAACATGGTGTTTCTGGGTACAGATGTTCAGTCCTTGTACCTGTCCATCAGATTTCAAGTTCTAATAAAGTTAAAGGGTCTTTTCACTGGGTTTACCTTGGCTGTTTCATCTATGACCCCATACCCCCTCTCACCAGGAGCAAATTGCGCACTTATTCTCAATAAAAGAAGGAAAGAATGGAAGGGGGAAAAAAAAGAAAATCCCTTCTACTGGTTCTAATGACATCTTCAGTCATTAATGAGTTAATAAAAATCTCAAAGTCATCTGGGGCTAGATAAGAGGAAGAAAGGAAAGTATTGTACTGTAATGACAGGCTCCCCGGCTGCCCTCTGAGATGTCATGAGTCAGTCATGTTAAGAATGTGTGCATCCAATCATCTGGTGATTTTTATCAGCAAGCCCTCCAGCGGGAACTGACAAGGGCCAGTTTGGGAGTCACGATGAATAAACAATGACTTTGGGGATTGTTGGGGGCTGTGTAATAGAGTGAGGGGTTTATGTATACTAAAACATGATGACATTAGCAATCAATATACCAATTACCAGACAAGTTATTGGTTGAGGCATTCACGGGTCCTCGGCCTCCTTGCACTTTGAAGCGGTCCGGGGCACCGAGGCGGCTTCCTCCGCGGGCAGGCAGGCGGGGGGACCCAAGACCCAAGGCCCTGATCTAAAAGGCAAGCCCTGCTTCTCTGGCTGAGGTAGTCCAGACCTGGATGTTTCGAATGGCTTTGCAGAGTTTATTATTATACAAATACAGACTCCCAAGTTTCCTTCCTAGAGATGCCATCTCTGGAGTCTGGGGTAGAGCTGCTGTTTGGTGTTCGCAATAACGCCCCCAGGTAACTGATCAGGCAAGTTGGGGAGTTGTTGTACAGCTGGAGCTCCCCCAGTGTGGTCCAAGACCCGCAGCCCCAGCATCGCCAGGGCACTCCTTAGCCACGCAAATCCTCAGGCCTGTGCTCAGACCCGCTGACGTATTCCTGAAGCAATGTGGTATTTCTGTGTACAGACATTCAATCAGTCAAACTCTGAAGGTGTGGCCCCAGACCTGTTTTTTTTTTTTTTTTTTTAAACACAGCCTCCAGGTGGTTCTGATGCTTCCTCACAGTTTGTGAGCCAAGGCTGTCCAGCAAAGATCTTTGCTAGGGGTTTGTCACCCAGCACCATCAACCATCTCCTCTCAGGCACCTCACAGGGAATTTTCTACCCATACAAGTTAACAGGTTGAAGTGTGCAAATGGTTTACTTAAAACAAATTAAATGAGGACAGATCCAGCTTCTCTCCATAGTTGCGCCACCCTCATTCACTCCCACACATCACTAGGTTTTCTTGAATGATCTTGATGTCTGAGTGACTTTGATTACAGAAAGGAAAGGAGAAACACTGGCTTGTGCCTTATATCTAAAATAGAACAGAGAAGTGGGTTTATAAATAATCTTAGAAAAATCAAGGTATGTGAAGAGTTTATTTTACTAATAAATACAACTAATATTCACCTAGACAGCATATTAAAAAGCAGGGACATCACTTAGCCAACAAAGATTCGTCTAGTCAAAACTATGGTTTCTCCAGTAGTCACGTATGGATGTGAGAGCTGGACCATAAAGAAGGCTGAGTGCCGAAGAACTGATGCTTTCAAATTTTGGTGCTGAAGGAGTCCCTTCCTTGGACAGCAGAGAGATCAAACCAGTCAATCTTAAAGGAAATCAACCCTCAATATTCATTGCAAGGACTGATGCTGAAGCTGAAGTTCCAATACTTTGACCACTTGAGAGAGCTGACTCAATGGAAAAGACCCTGATGCTGGGAAAGATTGGGAGCAGGAAGAGAAGGGGACAACAGAGGATGAGATGGTTTGGTGGCATCACTGACTCAATGGACATGAATTTGAGCAAGCTGCAGGAGGTAGTGAAGGACAGAGAAGCCTGGCGTGCTGCAGTCCACGGGGTCGTGAGGAGTTGGACACGACTGAGTGACTGATGGCAATATTCAGCTGGGCATTCAGTGCCCGCAGATGCTCGTGTATGTAGATGGGTCAGATCTACTTAAAAAAATAAATAAATATAAGGACTTCCCTTGGCCCAGTGGTTAAGAATCTGCCTTACAATGCAGGGAATTTGGATTCAATCCCTGCTTTGGGAAGTAAGGTCCCATATGCCTCTGGGCAACTTAGCCCGGGTGCTGTAACTACTGAACCTGCGGGCTCTGGAATCTGTGCGCCACAACTGGAGAAGGAAAGGAAAGACTGATCTCAAGGAGAGATCCTGTATGCTGCAACTAAGACTCGACACAGCCAAAATTATATATATATATATATATATATATATATATATATATATATATATACACACACACACATATAGCCATGCAATTGTGCCAATTAGGAGAGGAAAGTGTGCATGATTCAAGGGTGGTATATGGCAAGGAGGAGGCCTTCTTGCAGTGAGGTTAGAGATTTGTCTGATTTTGCTGGAGAGTCTTACTGAAGGGGCTTTCCAGAACTTATTAAACTTTCAAACGAGGTGGCCCAGTCTGCAAGATATGCAGTAGGTTTCAATTAGTATTTCCCAGAAAGAGCAACTCCCAGTTTCTAAGCATTAATACAAAAAAAAAAAAGAAGTCTAGGGTCAAGTGAAAAGCTGTAGGTACACTGAATAGATACGATGGTTTACAATAGGGGTCCTGACACTTTCCTCTGTGTTATGATTCTCCCAAAGAGTGTTGCTTCCCTGGTGGCTCAGATGGTAAAGAATCTGCATGCAATGCAGGAGACATGGGTTCGATCCCTGGATTGAGAAGATCCCCTGGAGAAGGGAAAGGCTCCCCACTCCAGAATTCTGGCCTGGAGAGTCCATGGGGGTCACAAAGAATCGGACATGAGCGACTTTCACATTAATGTATTTGATCAGCAAAACCCTTTTATAAAGGATGCGTGCGTGCATGCTTGCTAAGTCACCTCACTCACCCAGCTCTTTGTGACCCTACGGACTGTAGCCTGCTAGGCTCCTCTGTCCGTGGGATTCTCCAGGCAAGAATACTGGAGAAGGTTACCATGCTTTCCTCCAGATTTATAAAGGATAACCTTGTAGAATCAGTGTTCCAGGGAGTAACCTTTAGGAAGCATGCATTCACATCTTCTGGGATGGCTCACACCTGTGGGGAGAAACTAGTTATTCTCTGTATTGTATAGTAAGGAGTGTCTTTGCTGTAATTTATTAAACCTTGTATGTCTGGCATCAACATTAATTCTTTGGTGGCTTGAAGCCAACATGAAGGTTCATGCAGCCATCACTGAAGAGTGAAGTCAGTTGTCCAGCTGTTGATGGGCTGGTTAAATCATCTCTGAGTTGTTGGCGTATCTCCCAGAACAGGTACTCATTAAAAAAAGAACAAACTGGATTTTACTATGGAGATTACATTGTGTTTTCATAAATGAGGAGTAGTTCCATCGTAACTCCCTGCATGTACCCAGAAATGTCACACAAAAGCAGATGTGTGTGTGAGTTGTGTACCTAAGGTGTTGTGTACCTAAGGTGTTGTAAAGTCCTGTCCTCTGCCCCTCCCCTCATTCCCCAGGTGCAGGCTTGCTAGTCGTGTCTCACTCTGCGACCCCATGGAGGCCCACCAGACTCTAGCCCACCAGGCTCTTCTGTCCTTGAGATTTTCCAGGTAAGAATTCTTGAGTGGGTTGCCATTTACTTCTCTGAGGGCTCTTCCTGATCCAGGGATGGAACCTGAGTCTCCTGCATTGGCAGGCTGATTCTTTACCACTGGGCCCCCTGGGAAGCCCTTCCCATTGACAGCATGGCCGTACCTGTTTCCCACCACACTGAGGTCCAGATGGTGGTGTCTGTGGCAGATCTTGGCTGTGGCAGATCTTGGCTCCTCCTATGGCTATTCATGAAGGTGACAGGAGGTTGGGGGTGTATACCACAAAGGTCAGCCCAGCAGGGATCTTAAACACATCCTTGCTTATGAAAGTCTCCTCTTGAAGCTCTTGCCAGAGCTGTGCATTAATGCCAAATGCTAATTCTTGCTGGGGACGTGATGTCTTATAAATGTTATGAAAGAATATCATCTTTCTTGTAGAAGTGAAGGTACTTTTAAGGCCATGTTAGGCAAAGGATTAGTTTCCCAAGTTACATCTATAGGTCACGTGGTTGCCTACCAGTGGCTTCTTTGCTAAAAGCCCCACCCTGTCCCCCTCTGGTGACACAAGAGTTGGAAGAAACTCTCACATGGAAGAAAGAAGAGAACTGACATTTGGAAGATGGGGAGAGATGAAAAATACACAAACAAGAAGCCTAAGCATAAAACAACCTTGTCACCCATGCTAACATTTGTCATCTTTTCTCCATAGTCCTACAAGTCTAGCCAAGACATGGGACTCATTGGGTTGTGTCTCTGAACTAAAAATAATAGAGCTGATTCAACTTTGGGAGGTCTCAAAGCCTTTTTTTCTCATCTCCTTTGTAAACATATTGTTGACACCATATGTGTTTCTCAGCTTTGCAACTACAAGGCGTTTAGCTGGAGGGAAGGGCTTCACTCTCTGCTCTTGGAGGAAAGAACAGAAGTTCAGCAGAGTTACCCGAGGTCTACCCACCGCTTGTCTAGTTTGTTATGGAGTTGAATATTTCTCCCCTCTCTATTCTTTGAAATGTTTTGAATTAAAATAGCTTACTCAAGGTCACTGAAGGCATATGGTCCTGCTCAAAACTTTAAACAAAACATTAGTTTTTACAACCTTTTGTAATTTGGTATTGTATACAACATGGTTATATGTAGGGTTTCTGTAATCTTTTCAGTGGGTGACAGAAATATGAGAAGCAAATTTATAAGCCATTTAGTGAAGCATTTAATCAATTTCATGCATAGGAAATAACTCCGATGGCTTTGCTTTATCAATCTTTCTCTCCAGGAGAACTCCAGTCAGCATGATCTCCAAACGCTGGCTGGGGGTGGAGGTGGGGGCGTGGGGGTGGCAGGGAGCAGGGTCAGGGCTGACAAGGGCTGAGGGTGTTCGCACACCTTGTGATGTACTTCGAATGTCAGGATGTCTGAAGTCTGCCAGCATCTCAGCTTTCTGGAGGCTGTTAATGTGTTTCAGAAAGTAAGCATGGGTCTAATGTTTAGAGGAAGTTTTCAAGGCCTTTTACTGCAAAGTTATTCATTAAACACCCTTTTCCCAGAGTGACCCTCATGTGCTCAGCATGGCAGACTGTTCAACTTTTAGGCTCAAAGAAATATTCAGTGGTGATTACTTTTAAACACGTGAAAAATAAAACAACTTACGTGAAAACTCACTTACAATAAACTCACTCACATGACCAAACTAACTGAAAACCCACCAAAGTGGACTGTTGCAGTGGAGATAGTCGAGCATTTTTCAGAATACTTGAGCTCTCTTTCAGGGTTCATGTTCCAATTCTCTTTTGAGTTGCTTAAAAGATTAATCCAGCTCTTGGCTGCATAGTGGGTTAATATTTTCCTTTCCCTTATGTGCTAGAATCCCTCTTATAACACTTTACCATAAACACCATCAAAATTTTAACTGAAAAAGTCCTAAGGGATCAAAAGAAGATCTTGTGATAATCACTATCTGCTAAACTATATTAAAATTGCATCAGCTCTACCTGGTCCTCAAAAATTAGAAGTGATTGAAAGGCACTGTAGACATAGTTTCTAATTTGGAAAGTGATTTGCTTCCACTTATTTCTAAACCAAGAACAATATTTGAGAGAATAAATTCCAGTCTAGATTATTTGGAGCTGATTTCAAATCAGCTCAATTGCTGGATTTCCTCTCAGGAAGAAATAATATTTCTCATTCCCTTTTAAATAGGACATAAATGAAGATGTTCCTGCATTTGCAATTCAGTGGCATGTCCTTGGATATTTATTTTGCCAGATTATTTAAGCTATGGCAGCTGTACCATTATTTTGAGAGCCGCTTTGGTAATCCTACATACATTTGGTAGCTCTAATGGAGTTTGCCAATGAGGGTTTGCTTGTCTGTCTTTCATCTGTTGCTATTCAACCATTAACTCCTGGATTATACCTCACTTGATTAAAAAAAAATGAACTATTTTAGAGGAAAAATGTCTTTGGTAAGACATGTGTCATATTGTAAATATCATTATGCTCTTGATCTTTTCACTTGTTAGTGTCTTGGAAAGATTACCTTGTTATTGGACAGATACAGATCATTCTTTCTGTTTCTAGATCCTCATGTTATGACTAGTAAAATAGCCGTATTACTCCCATATATTAGAGGTAGATGCCCTTTGATATTATAAACAGCCCTGCAGTGAATATACCTGTACACATTTCCTCATGTGTCCAAGTATTTCTCCTGTGCTCCTAAGCATATTACTCATTTGCTCTCAGTATTTTTCTAGCATGGCTACTTAGAGGGAAGTTGCTGGATGTGCATGTTTTATATTTTAAGTTACTGGCAAATTACTTAGCAATTTTAATTTTCAGTAAAAGTCCTGCCAGAATCTCTGATACAACTTTTCTCAACTCTATTCAAACCCACATGTACTCAGCCGCTCTCATTTTTTCTTTGCCTTTGCTTCTCCAAGAAGATGGAGACTCTCCCTAGTGCCTTTGATTGAGCTTTCTGTCTTCCAGGACAGGTAGGGCCAGACAGTTAAATCACTCTTGCCAGATGTTTAGAAATAGGGCTGTCCATGTCCACCGAGGTGGCGAGACATTCAGAGACTGGGCAGCACCAGTCAAAAGCCCAAACCAAATCACACCTATTGGTCCTTTTCAAATGTGGTCACAAAGTCAATGATGCATTTCCATTGAAATCATGACATTGATGCCCAGGTTCAAAGATTGTTTCAGCCAGTTTTATACCTGAGTCTTATAGACTTTTGCTATTTTAGAAGATGGCTTTGTAAAATCTGGTGTTTGCTTAGGACACAGGGCCTAGAAGGAGATTGTCCAGATAACAACTTTCTAAGAATAACTCTCCTTGCCTCCTTCACCCAATGATTTTTGTTCCTCTTACACCCATGTCCTTTCCATTCTTACTGCTGCTCCTTTATCCAAACCCTTCTCACCAGCTCTTAACCATTTGTAGCTCCGTATTTACTTAGCCTTGACAGGCCCTTCTCTCTTCCATCCACTTCACTGAGCTAAATCTTTACAGAGTGCAAATCTGGATCTGATTTACTCTTGCTTAAAATAATTTCTTATTATCCAGACTCTTTGTCCTGTCTTTCAAAGTCCTCTGTGACAAGGGCTCCTCTGGCATTTTTTTTTTCTCTTGTTTTGCTAAGTAGAAGATCTAGGCAGGAGAAGGAGAAAATAAAATTTAAAAGATAGCTTGTCCCCAGCTCCAAGTTGGGCTGTTCCATGTGGCTTCTACTGTCTTCCTCATGCTTTACCAAAACCAGTGCCACCATCACTGGTGATGGGGCGGAGGTTGGGGGCCGGAGACAAGGACCAGTAATCGAACAGAGAAGAGAATATAGAAGTCAGATGTTCGGCCAACTCACAGTGCCATGGCTGGATTGAGTGTAGTCAAATAAAGGTTAAACAGATTTTAATGTGCTTTCAATTCTACAGTCTAAAACAGAAAGTGAGAACGTGATCAAATTACAGCTGTGTTACAATGTTAGGCTACAGCAAAGCTCTAGCTGGCTCTACCCAAGTGAAGGCATCTAATCAGGAAGTGGCCGACTATCTAACCCATGAATTGTTTGTAACTCAGAACCTTTCAGTGCAATGAAGCCAACCCCGTGTATATTAATAACATACTTCATCTATATTATTTATAGTAAATCGTATGTGAAAAATGATACTTCTGGGTCTCTTAGTAGAACATGTACATTCAGCTGATTTTTAAGATAAAAAGGATCACTTTTATATAGGTTTCTTTATACTTTTCTGCCTGGTCCCCCCTGTGACTAATGATATACACTTATGGGTAGGCTAATGGAAGTTAGCAAAGTAATCCTGGCCTTGGGCCAGCTTCTTCTTTTCTTTAAGGATAATTGTTCAATATTGGGATTGAATCTCTAAAAATCTCTAAAATTAGCTTTTAGAATGTATTTCTCAAAATTTAAAGTTGGAAGCCAACTGGGTGTCCAAGAGAAGTAGATTAATTCCATATACATAGCATATCAAGATTGCAACTCAAGGCTAAGAAATCTGTAGCCATATTTGAAAATGCTACATACTTTAGAAGAAAGTTAAAAAGCAAATCCATATGTAAGCTTAGCTCTACATGTATATGGACCATGAACTTGTCAGGGTGGTAGACTTGAGAGTAATGTTGCTTATTTAAAATTTCTCTTAATGTTACAATAATGAGTTACACTAGCTATGGTGCTCTTAGTTGAGTGGTGAGAATTGGACCAGAGGAGGATAATTCCTTCTTCCCTTATCTCAGGATGGAGGCTGGAGGGGTTTCCCCAAGCAATTGCCAGCAAGGAGAAACTTCCCCAGGTGCCCTCATGGAGCCTGGTTTAAACAAATATTTGTATGAGAAACCTGAAGCTGATTCAGCATAGGATAGAATTCGTCATAGCTTCCTCAGGTACTGTAAACACAGTCGGGTCTCTGAATCTGATAGATTGATTGTCATAGAAGGAGGCAAAGAAAGCCAGCAGATGGGATTGCACAAGGGCTTTACTTGGCAAGGAACTGTGGGAAATGGAGGATTACTGGGAATTTTAGAGATGTGCGTGTGTCCTTGCTGTCGCTTCAATTGTGTCTGACTCTTTGTGACCCTATGAATTTCAACCCACCAGGCTCCTCTGTCCATGGGATTCTCCAGGCAAGAATATGGGGTGGGTTGCCATGCCCTCCTCCAGGGGACCTTCGCTACCCAGGATCGAACTTGCGTCTGCTGTGACTCCTGCATTGCAGGTGGATTCTTTACTGCAGAGCTGCCAGGGAAGCCTTTAGAGATGTGCAAATGATGATTTACTTTTCAGATATTTCAAAGGTGAATTTGGGAAATGCTTGAAACTCTTTGATAGCCCATGAATTAGATATCGAATTCTAACTAAGGTTGTGAGAATATTTGAGTTTGGTATTTTATAACCCTTGACCAGAGGGTGATGGACATGGAGAATATTAGACTGGGAAGGAAGTTGGGGACAGAAGTTGGCCCGGCTTAGAGTCCTTTTGGGTTCACTAAGAACACTCTGTCATGTTGCCTGGTTTTCTCCGATAAGGTGAAGGTTTAACAGGAGAGGGATATTGTACACCTGTGCTCTTCAGACTTGAAATGTGGAGAGAACTAACTTGGGGATCTCCAAAGTTTCTGATTCAATAAGCATAAGGCTATTTTTCCCCCAGGATTCCTCGTTACATTTCTTAAGCAGTCTCATAAAAACAAAACAAAACAAAACAGCAGCTTTAGACATTGCCTCACCAGTCACAAGATTCTTAGAGTTTTGATTACAACCCAGATATATTTGCAATTAGCTGGATCTCGATGAAGTTAATTGCTTCCACCCCTGTACAACAAAGAGTCAGACATGACGGAAAGACTGAAGTGGACCGGACAAGCTCCATGCCTTGCACCGACTTCTATTGTTGCATTTCTTGGTGTCTATCCTCGTGTGCCTTGGCTTCTCCTACCATGCCCCCCTCTCCCACATACCCACAGTAGGCTTTGTATGCCCAGTTTTTCCTTAATTAAACACTGACCGGTCCTGTGTTTCTGAGCTTCAGGCTCTCATTCGTCCGTGGACATGGTATTACCTTCTCCATCTCCTCTGGCGAGGGTGAAGTAAGAAGCCTGAAGGAGGAGTGTCCAGAGTCCAATGTGAACCCGTAAGCTTAGGTTCTGGGCTGTTTTCTGTTAAACTTGATGTGACTTCACATCAGTCATCGGAGGTTTCTGACTCTCTCTTTCACCAATAGCAAAAAGGTTTTTAAAAATTATGAAATGCAGAGGATAGCATGGAGGGGATAAACTAAGAATCTGGAGTTATCAAATATACACTACTATATATAAAATGGGAAAACAACAAGGACCTACTGTATAGCATAGGGAACTCTACTTAATCTCTTGTAATCTGTAAGGGAAAAGAATCAGAATATGTTGAACCTGTGTCTCCCGCATTGCAGGCAAGCCTTATTTATATTACATGTGTATATATATTTATATAAATATATTTATATATATTCATTTTTTAATATATATATTCACTTTTAATATGTATATTCACTTTTTATATGTATTCACTTATATATATTAATATATATAAATATATATATATAAAAGGGAAGCAATTTGCTATATGCTTAGACTAGTATAACCTTGTAAATTAACTATACTTCCATAAAAACAAAAATGAAAATATATTCCCAGGTGGCACAGTGGTAAAGAATCCACCTGCCAAAGCAGGAGATGTGGGAGATGTGAGTTTGATCCCTGGGTTTGATCCTGGGAAGATCCCCTAGAGGAGGAAATGGCAACCCATTCCAGTATTCTTGCCTGGAGAATTCCATGGACAGAGGAGCCTGGGAAGCGCTGGGCACGACTGAGCACACATGCCCTCAGCAACACACAAACTTGAGACCTTCATTATTAGTGATAAGAAAATATATTACTGTTTAGTTTTGCAAAATTAACACCCCAAATTAATTCACCAGATTCCGTTGCCATGCCAGTAATTTTTACATGAATTCTCCCTACTGGTTGTGTTTCTTATGAATATCTGTGAGAGTGGTCCAATACATAAGCATTGCGCACTGGTAGATGGTTTGCACCTGATACATATGCTAAATTTCCATGCCATGGCATAATTCTAGTTGGGGACCATATTTTTCCAGTCTTAGTTGCTGCTGAAGTATGTGGGAATTGATTTTTTCCATGTTGTGCAAAGCTGTTGTGAAAGCCCAGTGCCGTCACACTGCCTGTATGTCCTTCTTGAGAATTATAGTTTTTAACCCTCTTTGGCTTTAGCCAGAGAAAGAAACCAATGAAAGAAGTATGCTGAATTTGCTTGCTGCCTCTGGGGCTGCTTTATCCCACTGGGATGTGGAATCAGCCTCTGCAGTGACCATCTCTTTTTATCATCCTTTGCATAAACATTCTTTCCTAAAGTGAATTTCAGAGAGACGAGATACAGATAGCTTCATTTTTTAGGGTTAATCTGCCTAACTGAAGACTTTTACTGAAAAAAGTCTAGCTAACAACATACAAGTATTCATGTCTCAAAGATCTAGAGAAAGATGAGCTGGAAGTAGTAAACATGAGTGAGCAGGTGGGTTCAGAATATAGACTGACAATGTGGGTTATTATTCTGACTTTACTGCCTTTTTGTTGAATGACCTTAGGTAAGTGATCTCACCTGTGTGAGGATTAAAGGAGGCAGGCATTTCAGAATCTATGCTGGTTGATGTTGTTCAGCTGCTCAGTTATGACCAACTCTTAGTGACCCAATGGACTGAAGCAAGCCAGGCCACCCTGTCCTTCACTAACTCCTGTAGTTTGCTCAAACTCATATCTGTTGAGTTGGTGATGCCATCCAACCATCTTATCTTCTGTTTCCCCCTTCTCCTCCCGCCCTCAATCTTTCCCAGCATCAGGATTTTTTCCAATGAGTCAGCTCTTTGCATCAGGTGCTCAAAATATTGGAATTTTAGCTTCAGCATCAGTCCTTCCAATGACTATTCAGGGTTGATTTCCTTTAGGATGGACTGGTTTGATCTCCTTGCTGGTAGGAGCAGAGATCTTTGCTTTATATTCCAAGTGTACTTCAAACACCTAAGACATTTCCTGCACATAGTAGGTGCTCAGTTCATGTTTCTTGAGTGAATGGCTTTCTCCCAGAGTGACAGAAAATACCTAGGCTTTTTTTGAAGTTCCTTCAAAATATTTCTCCACATTCTCTGAAGATTGCTTCATTGGAATGTTATTACTGTTCTCCAACAGTTAACTAACCCCAGCATTTTGCTTAAGCCAGACAAAAACTAGTGACCCAGTTAAGAATCTAAACTCTTGGCGGACTTTCCCATCATCTGAAGTGTTTATTGACTTGAACGAAAGTGGATGCACAATTTGAAGCTTCAACCAAGTTTAGACTTTTTTTTTTTGATTTTTACTGTTTTAAAAACAAGATATTTTATGGATATAGCTTATACATCAAATAGAAGAAGGATATTCCCAATATTATCTTTATCTTCTAGACATAAATAACAAACAACTCCAGTAATCAAAATTTACTTCAATTGTAATAGATTTTGACAGAGTTTATGTATTGTGTGCAATGCTAACATAATGCTGACTTCCAAGGATAGAGGCCAGAATTTCTAGTTTGGCTATGTTAAGTGGAAAAAAAATCCACTACTGAATGCAGTTTTACTACATTCGAGATGAATTTCTATAAATAAAACTGTTTATACCAGTTTCTAATCAGAAAATTGAAATTATCTGTGGCAATGTAACTACAAACAGTGTATATACTATGAAAATATTTCAATAATTAATGCATGCTCCATCTAGAGTAATTGACAGGGGGTCATAAATGTAATGGGCCATCTGTGTTTGATTTGTACACGAGAATGCTTAAAGGGATAGGCAGGTAGTTCAAGATTCCTTGGCAAAAAAGATTTGTTTCATTTTCTCCAAGTAGCAGGGCCATTTACCATTATTTTTCTCTTTTTTTCTCCTGAATTCAAGTCTTTTCCAGATTTCTACTTCAGCCCAGCATTTCTCACTACTTCCCATTCTGATGCAAGTCTCCTTCCAAGTTTTGATGTGTATGTGAATCAACAGCAATCTTCAACAATCAGACTCAGCTCTCTGAATCATTTCAATAGCAACTTAAAAGTCACACATGTGATGAAAAAAAATCATAGGCTCACTCCAATGCTATGATTATCATTCATTTTGCTCAGTCTGATCACTTCAAAAATGTATTTTGCAAGTTTTTCTTCAGTCAGTAAGCAAACAACCTTGCTTATATCTGTTAATAATAGGACAGCTAAAAATTGTAGTAAGATTTTTGTAATTCACTCCTTTTTGAGTGGACCATAATTGTCCTATTTCTGGAAGTAAAGTGGTCTTGGTGGACATTAGAAGAGGTTCTAGAATTTTCTGTGCAGGGAAACCAAAGAGCATTGGATAACTGCCTGGAACACTGTGCTGTGATTCAGACCCAATTCATCCAAAAACACATATTCAACTGGAATTTACTAACTATTTACCTTCTTGCTAGATAATGTGCTATACAGTGATCGTGTTGGAAGCCATGGGCCTGGTTGATTGAACTAAACCAACAAGGTCTCTGCCCCCAGGAATCTGACATTCTAGTAAATACAACTTCTTCCTTTGATATCTCACAGGCACCATAAGCTCTATGCCTAGAAAACTAAATATGCCATCTCTTCTGACCACCCTATCCCTGTGCTTCTGTGTTGCATATTTTGGAAAAATATGCAACCATCTACCAAATTACCCAAGTATAATTCTCCTAGACTCTTCCCTTCCTTTTTCTTCTTCACAAAAGCAATTCACCATTTCTGTCAATGTCAACTCCTGACCACTGCATGACTTTGCTTCCATACTCAAAAGAATATGGAATTTTGTCTGTAATATTGCAACAGATTCCAATATTACTTTTCAGCCTAGTCTTCATACTAGGTATCACCAGAAGGATATTTTAAACATTAAGATGCTAATACCATGACATCATTTCCTTGTAAAAAATCCTCAAAGTAATAACTCTCAGTTCAATTCAGTTGCTCAGTCGTGTCCGACTCTTTGAGACAGGCCTCCTTGTCTATTACCAACTCCCGGAGTCTACCCAAACCTTTGTCCATCGAGTTGGTGATGCCATCCAGCCATATCGTACTCTGTTATCCCCTTCTCCTCCTGCCCCTAATCCTTCCCAGCATTAGGGTCTTTTCCAATGGGTCAATTCTTTGTATGAGGTGGCCAAAGTATTGGAGTCTCAGCTTCAACATCAATCCCTCCTTTAGGATGGACTGGTTGGATCTCCTTGC
The DNA here is from genome assembly GCA_007570785.1 of Antilocapra americana. Taxonomy (NCBI): domain Eukaryota; kingdom Metazoa; phylum Chordata; class Mammalia; order Artiodactyla; family Antilocapridae; genus Antilocapra; species Antilocapra americana. The sequence goes on from ML660247.1 coordinate 8,132,561, forward strand.
AGCCAAGGGACTCTCAAGAGTCTTCTCCAACACCACAGGTCAAAAGCATCAATTCTTTGGTGCTCAGCTTTCTTCACTGTCCAACTCTCACATCCATACATGACTACTGGAAAAACCATAGCCTTGACTAGACAGAACTTTGTTGCCAAAGTAATGCCTCTGCTTTTCAATATGCTATCTAGGTTGGTCGTAACTTTCCTTCCAAGGAATAGGTGTCTTTTAATTTCATGGCTGCAATCATCATCTGCAATAATTTTGGAGCCCCCCAAAAAGAAAGTCTGACACTGTTTCCACTGTTTCCCCATTTATTTCCCATGAAGTGATGGGACCAGATGCCATGATCTTAATTTTCTGAATGTTGAGCTTTAAGCCAACTTTTTCACTCTCCTCTTTCACTTTCATCAGGAGGCTCTTCAGTTCTTCTTCACTTTCTGCCATAAGGGGGGTGTCATCTGCATATCTGAGGTTATTGATATTTCTCCCGGCAATCTTGATTTCAGCTTATGCTTCCTCCAGCCCAGCATTTCTCATGATGTACTCTGCATATAAGTTAAATAAGCAAGGTGACAATATACAGCCTTGACGTACTCCTTTTCCTATTTGGAACCAGTCTGTTGTTCCATGTCCAGTTCTAACTGTTGCTTCCTGATCTGCAAACAGGTTTCTCAAGAGACAGGTCAGATGGTCTGGTATTCCCATCTCTTTCAGAATTTTCCACAGTTGATTGTGATCTACACAGTTAAAGGCTTTGGTATAGTCAATAAAGCAGAAATAGATGTTTTCCTGGAACTCTCTTGCTTTTTCGATAATCCAGAGGATGTTTGAATTTGATCTCTGGTTCCTCTGCCTTTTCTAAAACCAGCTTGAACATCTGGAAGTTCACGGTTCATGTATTGCTGAAGCCTGGCTTGGAGAATTTTGAGCATCACTTTACTAGCGTGTGAGATTAGTGCAATTGTGTGGTAGTTCGAGCATTCTTTGGCATTGCCTTTCTTTGGGATAGGAATGTAAACTGACCCTTTCCAGTCCTGTGGCCACTGCTGAGTTTTCCAAATTTGCTGACATACTGAGTGCAGCACTTTCACAGCATCATCTTTCAGGATGTGAAATAGCTCAACTGGAATTCCATCACCTCCACTAGCTTTGTTCTTAGTGATTCTTTCTAAGGCCCACTTGACTTCACATTCCAAGATGTCTGGCTCTAGGTGAGTGATCACACCATTGTGATTATCTGGGTCATGAAGATATTTTTTGTACAGTTTTTCTGTGTATTCCTGCCACCTCTTCTTAATATCTTCTGCTTCTATTAGGTCCATACCATTTCTGTCCTTTATCAAGCCCATCTTTGCAGGAAATGTTCCCTTGTTATTTCTAATTTTCTTGAAGAGATCTCCAGTCTTTCCCAATCTGTTGTTTTCCTCTATTTCTTTGCATTAATTGCTAAGGAAGGCTTTCTTATCTCTCCTTGCTATTCTTTGGAACTCTGCATTCAGATGGGAATATCTTTCCTTTTCTCCTTTGCTTTTCTCTTCTCTTCTTTTCACAGCTATTTGTCAGGCCTCCTCAGACAGCCATTTTACTTTTTTGCATTTCTTTTCCATGAAGATCGTCTTAATCCCCGTCTCCTGACAATGTCACGAACCTCCATCCATAGTTCATCAGGCACTCTGTCTATCAGATCTAGTCCCTTAAATCTATTTCTCACTTCCACTGTATAATCATAAGGGATTTGATTTAGGTCATACCTGAATGGTCTAGTGTTTTTCCCTGTTCTTCAATTTCAGTCTGAATTTGGCAATAAGGAGTTCATGATGTGAGCCACAGTCAGCTCCCAGTCTTATTTTTGCTGACTGTATAGAGCTTCTCCATCTTTGGCTGCAAAGAGTATAATCAATCTGATTTCGGTGTTGACCATCTGGTGATGTCCACGTGTAGAGTCTTCTCTTATGTTGTTGGAAGAGGGTGTTTGCTATGACCAGTGCATTCTCTTGGGAAAACTCTATTAGCCTTTGCCCTGCTTCATTCTATACTCCAAGGCCAAATTTGCCTGTTACTCCAGGTGTTTCTTGACTTCCTGCTTTTGCATTCCAGTTCCCTTTTTTGGGTGTTAATTCTAGAAGGTCTTGTAGGTCTTCATAGAACCATTCATCTTCAGCTTCTTCAGAATTACTGGTTGGGGCATAGGCTTGGATTACCGTGATATTGAATGGTTTGCCTTGGAAACGAACAGAGATCATTCTGTCATTTTTGAGATTGCACCCAGTACTGCATTTCGGACTCTTCTGTTGACCATGGTGGTAACTCCATTTCTTCTACTCAATTCCTGCCCACAGTAATAGATACAATGGTCATCTGAGTTAAATTCACCTATTCCAGTCCATCTCAGTTTGCCGATTCCTAGAGTGTCGACATTCACTCTTGCCATCTCCTGTTTGACCACTTCCAATTTGCCTTGATTCGTGGACCTAATATTCCAGGTTCCTATGCAATCCTGCTTTTTACGGCATCATACCTTGCTTCTATCACCAGTCACATCCTCAACTGAGTATTGTGTTTGCTTTGGCTCCATCCCTTTATTCTTTCTGGAGTTATTTCTCCACTGATCTCCTGTATCATATAGAATTAGTAATAACTCTACAACTGCCTTAAAGACAAAACTGAAACTTAACATGGTGGAAAGGAATACTTTTGCCAATGTGCCCTGGACCTGATTCTAAAGGACTGACTCCTGCCACCTATCCTGCTCTCTAGTTACACAGAAGTGTATTCTCTGAGCACATCCTGATACCTCAGTGCCTTTGAACATGCAATTTCCTCTGCCTGGAATGCTTGGGATTTTTTCTTCTATTCCCTTGGGCAACCTCACTCCACCTATCAAACTCATCTCAGACAAATGATGCCTTTTGTCTTCAGCTTCTCTTCCTTAATGTCGGCCTGGGTTACCAAGTGGCCTTTCTGGGGGAACATTCCAGGCTCCCTCTCCGGCAGTATGGCTCAGATCTGTGCCCCTGCTTCAGGTGGCCTGTCACCAGTGCCCTTACGCGGCAGATGTATTGAGTAGGAAGTATTGAAGGATGGTCACAACGTGCCCAGTACAAGCTAAGTCTGCTCCAAGACATGACAGAGTTTAAAGGCAGGTCTCATGAGTCATTGTCCTTTTTAAGTGCAGTTGGCGGCAAAGCAGTTACTCTTTTTTTTTTTTTCCTCCCATGTTGTTGTTTATTCAGAATGTATTCTTTTTTGGACATGATTTCTTTCTCTTGGACATGAGTCAACATTTCAGAAAGTAGACCCTAGTCCTCTCTTTTGCCAGGCTAATTTTTCTGAAATGTTTTTTGTTTTTAAATATTTCTTAATATTCAGTTATGTCATATATTAACAAATGTATTTTAATTGCCTTCACCTGGGCCTTTCATAGTCTCCTAAAGCCTCTAAGATGCAAGAAACTATTTAAATTACTTTTATCTTAATTATTGTTTCCTTTTGTTTTCCATTCATAGTTTCATTTTTTTAAGTTTGCGCTATGTGATATGAAAAAGTTCCCAAATAGCCTGTCTAATTAAAAACCTATGCTTTCTCTGTGTCTGTCTAGTATAAAGCACTTTTATGTGTGGTTAATTCTTATCATTATGCTTTTAAAAAATTAAAAAATAAGAGATAGTCTAAGAATATTTATTGGTATTACATTGGATTCATAGATCATTATAGAATAGTGTTTTAGCATTTAGATGTGAGGATTCTTTTTAAACATCTGGGTTTTGTTTTTATTTAATTATGTCCATTTTTTAAAAATTAGTTTTTATGGAGTATCTTAATTTTGGAAAAAAAAGTTAATCAGTTGCATGAGACAGGGTGCTTGGGGCTGGTGCACTGGGATGACCCAGAGGGATGGGATAGGGAGGGAGGTGGGAGGGGGTCTCAGGATGGGGAACACATGTACACTCATGGTGGATTCATGTCAATGCATGGCAAAACCAATACAATATTATAAAGTAAAAAAAGAAAGAAAGAAAAGAAAAAATTTTAAAAAAGTTAATCAGTTCCATTGTGGCATTCTACATAATCCTAACTAACCATATTTTAAAAAAAATACAGAACTATCCAATTATTCATGTATTCGGCATCATATAGGTATAATATCTGAATTTTTAGGATATACTTTTATTTTTTTCAGATACATTTTTGTTTTTGAACAGGCACAAACAGAAACCCCTTGTCTTTCTGTCCTATTGAAATGAAGGAAACACCAGCTACCCTTCTGATTTTAATCAGAAAATATAAAATATGAATTCAATAAATATCTAAGCTTGGCTCTTACTATTTCCAGAACATGTGTTCACTATATTTTAATAAATCAAGCATCCTTTAGGAGTGATAAGAAAACAGGAGAACTTTAATAATTGTTAATCAACATGGTTAACATTTGTATCGAAGCAAAAGCATAATTTAAGATAAAGCGCAGCTACCCCAGGAAGAAAACGTGGTCCGTGGTCAAGGAACCCACGTCTGCGGTTGTTTTAAATGTTGCTGAGTGTGCCCTGCCCTGTAGATATGGCTGGAAGCAGACGGAGGATGGGCCATCCTTTGTTTTTCTCTATGCTCCAGGCGAAGGAGGTTGATATTTGCCTTCAGCACATTGAACTAGTGGTTCTTCATTCATCCTAAAGATCAGAAGAATTTTAATGTATTTTTCTGTATATCTAAACACTAAAAAAACAATATTAGCTAAGAGTCCCTGCCACCCAGATGTTCAGAGTTCAAAGCAAATAGCAACAGGACAGGCCAGAGGCAACTGAACCATCTATCAAGCAAATGCATGGCCTGATGAGGCAGCAGATTAAAAGGCTTAACTGAGGCTAGTTTCAGCTGGTGGAGATAAGTGTCCAACTGCGTTTTCCACCAAAATGTAGTTTCTTCTATTGTTTTTGATACTGTAAGAGCAATGTATACTCATTACAGAGAAAAATTAGAATATACAAAGGAAAACTAAGACACCCTCAAAATGAATTTTCCTTCTCACCGCAAATCAGCTATTGTGATTGCACTACTATATATTCTTGAAAATAAATAAAACTGCATCTTATTCTGCATACACTTTGTAACCAGTCTTGTCTATTTAACATATCATCAGATATGATATCCTCATTACTAGACTGACTGACTTAGTATCATTTTTATGACCTCAAATTATTCCATTTCTGGATTTACTGAAGTGTATTTCAACGATTAACATTTATGAAAGGGTTCTGGTTGTTTCTAACGTCTTTATTTGAAGATGTTGCTTTAAAATACGTAGAATAAGAGGTCTTGATTGGTATAATCATCTCAAATGTTTGTGTGCTAGAATAAGAAACTTGTTTATTAAGAGAGCATGTGGCAACCTGCGTGGGAGGGGAGTTTGGGGGAGAATGGATACATGTACATGTTTGGCTGAGTCCTTTTACTGTTTAGCTGAAACTATCAAAACATTGTTAATCAGCTATACCCAGATACAAAATAAAAAATTTTTTAAAAAATAAAGCATATTACATGCTGCAAATCAGTTCATTTATCACCTTTAAAAATTGAAACATACAGAAAACTGAGAATAGGATGTAACTACTTCAAGTTGGCATGAGTCTTTATTGAAAAAATTGGAATGCTATGTTTTAAAAACAAACCAGTCCAACATTTGAGAGTGATGGTAAAAAAGTTTGGAAGGCAAGATGGATATTTCAAGGATTTTAGCTCAAGAGTAGACTTTAGAGGGCTTCCCTGGGGGCTCAGCAGTAAAGAATCTGCCTGCAATGCAGCAGAATGGGTTCAATTCCTGGGTCAAGAAGCTTCCCTGAAGAAATATCGGCAACCCACTCCACTATTCTTGCCTGAGAAAATCCCATGGACAGAGCAGCCTGGTGGGTTATAGTCCATGGGACTGAAAGAGTCAGATATGACTGAGCAACTAAATAACAAGACAAGAATTGGAGGTAAATAGACAGCTGAAAAGTGAAAGTGAAAGTCGCTCAGTTGTGTCCGACTCTTGGCCACCCCATGAACTATACAATCCATGGAATTCTCCAGACCAGAATACTGGAGTGAGTAGCTGTTCCCTTCTCCAGGGGATCTTCCCAACCCAGGGATCAAACCCAGGTCTCCCACATTGCAGGTGGATTCTTTACCAGCTGAGCCACAACGGAAGCCCAATAGACAGCTGACTGAATCTTACCTTTCCAACTGGGTCTGGTCTTGATCACAGGGGCCCCAAACTACATGTAGGGGAGAAGACCTGACATCATACTTGGCACCCTGTAGGCCTAGGAGAGTTGGTACCTGTCTAAGTGAGACGGAAGAACTAGAGTCTCAGAACATGAGGAAGGGGGATGTAAATATGGAGGGGGAGATGGCAAGAATGTGAAGGAAATGGTCAAATGACTCTTCGTGCCTGAGAAATGGGGCCAGAACTTGGTGATGGAATGGAGAGAAAGTGCCTCCAAGTGCCATATTGCAACAGAACAATGGTTAGATGGTGAGGAGGGCAGCAGCTAAAGCATGGCATTTATGGTGATAATAACAGCAGCTTATACTTACACAGTACTCAGTATGTGCCAGACAACGAGACCTATAAGACCAAGTATTTATACTCTAAGTATATTCGCCTTTTAATTCTCACCATCCCCTATCTGACCTACCTCCTACACCTGCTATAAGGATTAAATAGGTTAATATTTGCAAAACGCTTAAAATAGTGTTCCATAAATGTTTCTGAGTAAAGTCCTCCTTTTACTGAGGCTCAGGGAGGTCAAGCCTCTTGTTTGAGACCACACAGTTAGCCAACGGCAGGAGTGGGATTGGAATCTGGCCATCTGCACCAGAGCCCGTTCTGCCTTGGAGACATCCCTGGACACACAGGACAGCGATGAGGAACAGTGGCCTCTGGCTGAACTTTATTTCACCCAGGAGAGAATGGCCAGAGCTTCCTTCCTTTCTCCACATGAATGACCCTTAAAGCTGAAGCTTTCCAATTGTGGACACTCACTGGACAGCTGGTGGCTATGTTACGGTTGCCAATCTTTCCTCTTCCCACCCAGTCCATCCTCTTTGGGGTGAACTTGGTGGGGAGGGCACTTTCTTGAAAAGTTTGGTGTAATATTATTTAGCAAAATGGAAATGAAACAGAGAACCAGCTTATCGAAATGTCACCATTACAAGGAAAGGATTTAAAATTTCTCTTACATATTCGATGTTTCCAAGACCGTTGGATGAAGACTGGGCTAGCGTCTTCCCTTTCTTGTCCTTTTCTCAGCTCCTATTCCTCTTTGGTGGCTTCCACCACTCAATTTGTTCCCACCCCATCACCCTGTCCCTGCTATAAATATAGTGATAGTAACAGTGATGCTGTGAGCTCATGGTTGTGAGTTATTATTATGTCAGGCGCACTCATGCATTATCTCATTTAATCCTCATAACAGCTTTGTGAGGAAAGAACTTTTTTTCACCTGCTTTATATATGAAGAAACTGAAGTTTGGGAAAAGGTTAATCACTTAACTGGTAAGTGGAAAAAGTTGGCATTGGACCCCAGCTCTATCTTGCTTAAATCTGATGTCACACCTTCTCCTCTAACAGAATCCCCTTTCAGTCAGTTCAGTCACTTAGTGGAGTCTGACTCTTTGTGACCCCATGGACTGCAGCATGCCAGGCCTCCCTGTCCATCACCAACTCCCAGAGCCTACTCAAACTCATGCCCATTGAGTCAGTGATGCCATCCAACCATCTCATCCTCTGTCGTCTCCTTCTCCTCCCACCTTCAGTCTTTTCTGGCATCAGGGTCTTTTCCAGTGAGTCAGTTCTTTGCATCAGGTGGCCAAAGTATTGGAGTTTCAGCCTCAGCATCACTCCTTCCAATGAATATTCAGGACTGATTTCCTTTAGGACTGACTGGTTTGATCACCTTGCTGTTCAAGGGACTCTCAAGAGTCTTCTCCAACACTACAATTCAAAAGCATCAATTCTTTGGCGCTCAGTTTTATTTATGGTCCAACTCTCACATCCATACATGATTAATGGAAAAACCATAGCTTTGACTAGATGGACCTTTGTCTGCAAGGTAATTGTCTCTGCTTTTTAATATGCTGTCTAGGTTGTTAATAGCTTTTCTTCCAAGGAGTAAGCATCTTTTAATTTCGTGGCTGCAGTCACCATCTGCAGTGATTTTGGAGCCCCAAAAGATAAAGTCTCCCACTGTTTTCATTGTTTCCCCATCTGTTTGCCATGAAGTGATGGGACCAGATGCCATGATCTTCATTTTTTGAATGTTGAGTTTTAAGCCAATTTTTTCACTCTCCTCTTAAACCTTCATTAAGAGGCTCTTCAGTTCCTCTTCACTTTCTGCCATAAGACTGGTGTCATCTGCAGATCTAAAGTTATTCATACTTGTTCCATGTCTGGTTCTTTCTCCTGGAAATCTTGATTCCAGCTTGTGCTTCATGCAGCCTGGCATTTTGCATGATGTACTCTGCATAGAAATTAAATAAGCAAGGTGACAATATACAGCCTTGATGTACTCGTTACCCAATTTGGAAGCAGTCTGAACTGTTGCTTCTTAACTTGCGTACATATTTCTTAGGAGGCAGGTAAGCTGATCTGGTATTCCTATCTCTTGAAGAATATTCCACAGTTTGTTGTGATCCACCCAGTCAAAGCCTTCAACATAGTCAATAAGGGAGAATTTTCTGTAATTCTCTTGATTTACTTATGCTCCAGCAGATGTTGGCAATTTGATCTCTGGTTCCTCTGCCTTTTCTAAATCCAGCTTGAACTTGGTTCACATACTGTTGAAGCCTGGCTTGGAGAATTTTGAGCATTACTTTGCTAGCATGTGAGATGAATGCAATTGTGCGGTAGTTTGAAAATTCTTTGGCATTGCCTTACTTTGGGATTAGAATGAAAACTGACCTTTTCCAGTCCTGTGGCCACTGCTGTGTTTTCAAAATTTGCTGGCATATTGAGTGCAGCACTTTCACAGCATCTTCTTTTAGGATTTGAAATAGCTCAACTGGAATTCCATCACCTCCACTAGCTTTGTTTGTGGTGATGTTTTCTAAGGCCCACCTGACTTCACATTCCAAGATGTCTGGCTCTAGTGAGTGATCACATCATCGTGGTTATCTGGGTCATGAATATCTTTTTTGTATAGTTCTATGTATTTTTGCCACCTCTTATTAATATCTTCCTCTTCTGTTAGGTCCATCGCATTTCTGTCCTTTATTGTGCCCATCTTTGCATGAAATGTTCCCTTGGTATCTCTGATTTTCTTGAAGAGATCTCTAGTCTTTCCCATTCTATTATTTTCCTCTATTTCTTTGCACTAATCACTGAGGAAGACTTTCTTATCTCTCCTTGCTAAATTTGGAACTCTGCATTCAAATGGGTATATCTTTCTTTTTCTCCTTTGCCTTTAGCTTCTCTTCTTTTCTCAGCTATTTGTAAGGCCTCTGCAGACAACTATTTTGCCTTTTCGCATTTCTTTTTCTTGGGGATGGTTTTGATCACTGCCTCCTGTTCAATGTCACTAACCTCTGTTCATAGTTCATTAGATCCTATGTCTATCAGACCTAATCCCTTGAATCTATTTCTCACTTCCACTGTATAATCATAAAGAATATAATTTTGGTCATACCTGCATCGTCTAGTGGTTTTCCCTATTTCAATTTAGGTCTGAGTTTTGCAATAAGGAGTTCATGATCTGAGCCAGTCAGCTCCTGGTCTTATTTTTGCTGACTTTATAGAGCTTCTCCAGTTTTGGTTGCAAAGAATATAATCAGTCTGAATTTGATATTGACCATCTGGTGGTGTTCATGTGTAGAGTAATCTCTTGTGTTATTGGAAGAGGGGGTTTGCTATGACGGGTGCATTCTCTTGGTAGAACTCAGTTAGCCTTTGCCCTGCTTCATTTTGTACTCCAAGGCCAAATTTGCCTGTTACTCCAGTTATCTCTTGACTTCCTACTTTTGCATCCCTATGATGAAAAGGACATTTTTTTTGGGGTGTTAGTTCTAGAAGGTCTTGTAGTTCTTCACAGAACCATTCAACTGCAGCCTCTTCTGCATTAGTGGTTGGTGCATAGACTTGGATTACTGTGATATTGAATGGTTTGCCTTGGAATCCCCTTTAGTGTTCAGTTTTCCACCATCACCTAACTTTTGGAGATATGTGGGTAGATGTGCATAGGTTTCCCAGAGTTAGATACTGTGGCAAGTTTTACACCTTCCATAATTAAAAAAAAATTCTACACATATTTAACCAAGTTCTATCAATTGGCAAAAAGCTATGCTCTGTACTTTGGGAATACAAACAATAAAAAGGAAGAGATTCTAATTTTGTGAGATAATATATACATAAATGATTATAAAAAAATATGGAAACTCTGGAGCTGTGACACTTATTCAGCTACAATATAAGAATAGTAGCTGAATAAGTAAAATGTAGTAGCTGAATAGTAAAATATATACTATATGAGACAGTCAAACAGACTTTGTACTCAGAGAAAAAACTATATCTTGAGATCATCTTTATTGTTTAAAAAAAGATTGAAAGTAAATTTAAAATACTCAAACTAAAAAGTAACAAAGGAAAACTAAAGAAGGAGGTAGTTAATAAAGATTAAAAGCTAAAATTTATGGAGTAGAAAACAAACATGAAAAGGGGTAGGTAAAATCAAAATTAGGTGCTTTGAAAGATTAATGAACTAAATAGATCCTTGTAAAGCCTGGTTAGAGAGAAAGTTATATAAATACAGTACTGTAAAGGAAGCATAACTATAGATATGGAGAAGAGAAAACTCACTGGTGAGTATTATGTGCAGATCTATAGAAATAAATATGGAAAACTGAAGGCAATGGGTAATTTCCTAGTAAAAATACCTACTTTTCAAGTGATCATTTAAAGAACCATAAATAGATCAATTATTATAGACATTGGAGAGTAGAAGATTTATTATTAAAAAAGGCACCAGACCTAATGGTTTTATAGATGAATTCCTTATTAAAAATCAATTTCAATGTGATAGAAAAATCTATTCAATCATAAAAATGGAAGGTAGTAAAATCATTTTGTAAAGATTGCTTCTAAAGACAGCACAGAATTTGAAGACCAGTTTCTACCAAGAATTACAAGCAAGATGTTAGCAATCAAATCCATTAGTATATCAGAAGCGTATGACACCATTACTAGAGTCTATTACCAGAATGCAAGAATGTATCTTCAGTTTTATGTAAATTGTGGGAAGGCTCCCACCATTTACAGTGGATGCAATGGTGGCCAATGAAGTCTTAATGTGCAGCTCTTAAACTCTGATTCTTGAACAGTTTGGGGATTGTAGGAGTGAGGTAAGGATAGAAGGTGGATATTGAGGAAAAAAGGAAGAGGTCATTTAGCCTTGAGCAGCTAGTTGTTTGTGCTTATTTAATGTGTAGGATATGGAAATTGAAGAGAGGTGTGATAAATAAGGAAAGAACCTGTAAAGAATATCTACCATGTTTCAAACCCTTCCTAGGAGCTCTGTATAAAATGTCATTAATGGTTTAATCAGACCTGTGTTAATATGCAGAACACACCTGTGCACAGTCATTTCAATAAGGAACTTCTTAAGGAAGAAAATTGACTTATTTTATATATAACTTATTATATATATATAATATTATACATATATACAAGCAAAGTGAAGTGAAAGTCATTCAATCGTGTTTGACTCTTTGCAACCTCATGAACTATACAGTCCTTGAAATTCTCTAGGCCAGAATATTGGAGTGGGTAACCTTTCCCTTCTCCAGAGGATCTTCCAAACCCAGGGATTGAACCCAGGTCTCCCATATTGTAGGTGGATACTTTACCACTGAGTCACAAGGGAAGCCACTATGAATATAAATATATTTATTATATTTTATATGTAACTTATTTTATATATAACTTATATTATAAGAATAAACTTATTAAGGAACAAAACCCAACATATTGTTTTAAAAATGTTGGTTAAGAGAGGGGCTTTTACATAGACCATTATTATGGAAATTGACTATAAATAAACACTTCAAATACTTTATATATACTAAAGTATAATTATATATTACATATATAAAATATTTGAAATGTTTTTATAATATATATAATATTTTATATATTATATATAAATATATATTATATATTATGGAAATTGACTTCAAATGAACACTTCAAATACTTCACTGACAGATGACATTCATGAGACAAGAGAGACAGTAATTTTAGCTGACACATGAGTTCATAGACCTTGACATTACTTTACAAGCCCATTAGGATGGTTTTGCTGGTTGCAGCCACAGAGAACTAGTACTCACCCTGTAAAGACATCCCTGCTCACTATGACCTTCTCAAACCCTTCTTGATCGGGTAAGTGCCTTCTGGTTGTAGCATCTCTGACAGAGGACCTTCTAAGCTCACAGTGCCACAGCGCCAGGGCAGAAGTGTCTTTGCTTTCCAGCACAGCTCTGTCTGGAGCCCCTTGGGGTCCTGCAGAGGAGAGTGGGTCTCAAGCGGAGGGAGGAGATCTCGGGACATATTTTTGCCATGAAGCAGCCTCCCGTTATGGCCCTTTAAGGATACTTATGCGTCTCTGGCAAAGCCTGGGAGCTGCTTTGTAGGTTTCTGTTTTCTGTTTATCTTCAGATAGGGGATTCTGTCTTACAGTTATCCTCCCTTGCAGACCTGGTGCCTTCCTACGGGGAGGGGAGAACTCTTTTCTCTGAAGAGCAACAGAGCAGAGCTCTGGTCCAAAGATATTGCTAAGAAAATTTAAACAAAGTAAACTGCGGACACCTCAGATGCTAGACTTGGTAACTTCACAAGTTGGAGTAATAACTATTAGGTCAGTGACTGTAAGCTTATCTTATAAACAATGATTATAAGATTTAAACAGGGCTTTGCCTCCCAACAACTATGTCAGCAGCCAGGGGGTGATAGCTGTGGAGCTACCCTGTCTTTCTGCTTCATCACTTAAAGTGACAGTATCCAGCCTTCCACTCTGCATCTATCATAAAGACACATTGATTTCCTTTCTGGAGAAACACATATTTCTTTTCTTCTGCTAAAAAGATAAATCTGACAGATTTTAATCAAATGTAGTTGTTCACAACTGCAGAAATGCATTCAGTGCACATATGAAAGCAAAAATACACCAGCAACTAAAGAAAGAGTTTGGTGGCCAGGTTTATTTGTAGAAAATACTTGGATTAACACACATGCTCTCTCTCTCTCTCTCTCTCTCTCTCTCTCTCAAGGCAGTGAAGACTAAGAGTTGATTATTTTCAGATTCTTCAGGATGGTGTTTTGTTTGTAGTGACATCAGTAAATGTCGACCTCAGTTTAAGTTTTCACGAAAGATGTGTTCTTCTGATTCTTTGTTAAACCCTAAGATTCTGGAATATTGGGCTTTGGTCTTTAAAATGAAGTCTTTCCAAAGTTGACACTTGGCTTTAGGAGGAAACATCATTTGAAATATGATCTGTGATATTTGAGATCTGACAGGTTTATATGGTATCTAGTCAGTCCTAAAGGAAACTAACCTTGGATATTCATTGGAAGGACCGACGCTGAAGCTGAAGCTCCAGTACTTTGGCCACTTGATATGAAGAGCCAACTCATTGGAAAAACCCCTGATGCTGGGAAAGATTGAAGGCAGGAGAAGGGGACAATAGAGGAAGTAATTGTTGGATGGCATCACTGAATCAATGGACATAAATTTGACCAAACTCCAAGAGACGGTGAAGGACAGGGAAGCCTGACCAACTGCAGTCCATGGGGTCACAAAGAGTTGAATACCTTGGTGACTGAAAAACAGTAACAACAACAGATGGAAGGATGAAGCAGCTTCACATCCTTATCCAACAGGTTCTCATAATGTTAGTTTTGTTCCTGACTTGGCTAAGATTTGGCCAAATGCACTGTGGAGCGTTTGCTTTATTTCATAAATGTATATATTGATTTTGAGTAGCTCAAATTATTCTTTTCAATGTATCTAAGGGAGCCAAAATGTTTTATACATACATACATATATATATTTCTGAATTAAAACATTTAAACTTATTTTTAAAAAACTTTTGTATATGAATAATTCTGTGACAGAGTGACTTAAACTCTACAGGGCTTGATGCTTTTTTACATCTTACTCATTGATTAGGTCATGTCCTCTCATTATGGATTGCACAGAGAAGGATTTTTAATGGTGCTTTTCTAAATTTTTGAGTCTTTGGTATGTGTTTTTTTTCTTCTCAATATAGATATGATTGATCACATTTTCATTAGAATGGAGAGATTGGATGTCTCTTGCTCACACCTAGTGGCAATTTCCTGCCTAGATATCTTGGCATAATATATCTTATTTCAGCTTCTTTACAGAGGTTAAAAAAAAATAATAATCCACATCCTGAATTAAAGTGTAGAGATGCAGTTTTTGTTTTTTTAACTTTTTATTTTGCATTGGTATAACTGATTAACACTGCTGTGATAGTTTCAGGTGAACAGCGAAGGGTCTCAGCCTTGCATATACATTCTCCCCCAAACTCCCCTCCCATCTGGGCTGCCACGTAATCTTGAACATGTGCTATATAGCAGGTCCTTGTTCATTACCCATTTGAAATGTACAGTGTGGACATGTCCATCCTAGACTCCCTCACTATCTCATCCCCCCATCCTTCCCCACCCCCAGCAACCATCTTCGAAGTCTCTGAGTCTCTTTCTGTTTTGTAAGTAATTTCATTTGCATCATTTCTTTTTAGGTTGCACATATAAAGGATGTCATATGATACTTCACCTTCTCTGTCTTATTTACTTCACTCAGTATGACAGTCTCTAGGTACATCCATGTTTCTGCAATGGCATTACTTCAGTCTTTTCAATCGCTAAGTAATATTCCATTGTATATATGTGTCACATCTTCTCTGTCCATTCCTATGTTGATGGACATTTAGGTTGCTTCCATGCCTTGGCTATTGTAAACAATCCTGCAATGAATATTAGGATACATGTATCCTTTTAAATCATGTTTTTCTCTGGATATATGCCCAGGAGTGGGATTATATAATATGGGTAATATGGTAGCAGGGTGATATGGTAGCTCTATTTTCAGTTCTTTTTTTTTTTTTTTTTACTATGCTGTTGGATTCTAATTTTCAGTTCTTAAAGAGATCTCCTACTATTCTCCATAGTGGCTATACCAATTTACATTCTGACCAACAGTGTAGGAAGGCTTCCTTCTCTAGAGTGTGGAGACACAGTTTTAATTGACCATCAGTCCAGTTCTGTCTTAAATAGTCTATTTTTTCAGTAAACTCTTTTCCCTTTGTTCTCATAATTTTGAATATTAAATTAAGATATATGATTCAAGAGTTGTATTTGGAAAGAAAATCATTGAAAGGAAAGTTATTTTAATAATCTTATGTAGTGATTCATAGTGTATATACATATATAATTTCACTGCATTTCAATGGGCAAAAATAGAAAACTATTTCTCTTTTAAATGTGAGCTTTAAAATTTCCTTTGAGTGTGCTCTCACTGTCATCTCTAAGTTTGAAAGAAATTAAAAACACTATTTTTATATGATAATGTATCTTATAAGTGAATTGAGCTGCAATGCATTATTGGACTAATTTTGACAACTACTTTGGTTTAAAAATGATCTTCAACTCTGATATTTGTTCTTGTTGTGCCATTTAAAGACTTTTTGTTTTTCTGAAAAGCATAAGGTGATATGGGAAAGAAGGAAGATAAAGACTGGCCAAATTCATTTCCCTTGCAAGAATAATATTAGAAGACCTTGGCACTTAAATTGTAAGAGGAATAAATTAACTTCTTAAAGTAGAAAGTATCAAAAAGAAGCCAATACAAATGGATAAACTCATTCACTTGAAAATCATGGTGTCTTTAAGTGTCAGCCAAGAAACTGGTGGCTAAAGATGTGACCCAGTTTCTATCGTGTACTAGTGTCATTGCTGCTAAGTCACTTCAGTCGTGTCCGACTCTGTGCGACCCCATAGACAGCAGCCCACCAGGCTCCTCCGTCTCTGGGATTCTCCAGGCAAGAACACTGGACCAGGTTGCCATTTCTTTCTCCAATGTATGCAAGTGAAAATTGGAAGTGAAGTCGCTCAGTTGTGTCCGACTCTTTTGAGATGCCATCATGACACAGGAAATATGCGATTTTTTCCTGAAAGAATATTTGTGATGCTCCAAACTATAGCCACTAGTAGATATGAAGGCAAGCACAAAATATTACCTGGATCATGATTCATACATGATGAATAGACAATAAACTCACTGCCTTTCTTTGCCCCCACAGAAAGTGCTACCAGCTAGCTATAACTCTGGCACAGTATTTCAAAGCACTATTTCCCAAAGTTTTTCTTATTTACAAAAGAAGCAATTCATTTTGTAGGACATTCCAAACTGGCAAATGGCCAATGACAATTTTGATCAAGCAAGTGTAAAAGGTATTGCAAAACACAAAGCAAAAGAATATTTAGGAAAGATAGGAACAAAAAGGAAGATTATCCATCCTTCCATATGGCTTTTTAAAGCCATTTACAATTATGTATCGTTTATGGTAGTTTCTATAAAATTTTTTCCATTGAGCAGGCAGAGGAATGAATAAGTTTGTGAATGCATCACAAAAAAATAAGATATTCAGAACAATGGAATTTAGCTAATTGTTTGAGGATGTGCATGTGATAATGATGCTGTTAACCAGGAGAATGCAGAGTGTGATCACATTTGTTTTTTCAGAAAGGGATTTCAAGAATTTAAGGAAAAATTACAGTTGCTAACAACTGTGTGAAATGTAAGCAGTAAGAGTCCTACTACAATTATGCATCTGATTGAAAAGGTACAGTTTATCAGAAGCCTTAGAGCAGTGATTTTTAAGCTATCTGCTGTGCACGGAAACATGCTTTGAGAGAAAAGACAAAGTGTTGGGTTTTCTTAAGATGTATTTAGGTAACTTTATACAACATACAATTTATACCATGTACAGTGCCACCAATTCATGTCCTTGACCTCATCTGGAAACTGTAAGGAAATTTATCGACATCTGTGGCAAGATGGGATTCTTGGAGGTGTTATAGACTATTTCATGGCTGCCAAGTAAAGACTTTGTTACAAAATTCCAGCTAAATTGAAAGACATTTGTCAAATTATTTGCAGATCGTCACAAACAGCCCCACTTCCCCAACACACCACCACTTGACAAGACCCAATTTTCTCTTAAAGATGAAATGTTCAAATTCTCTCTACTGGGATTGGCTTTCCATTTGTTTCAGAAATAATTCTTGGAACCCTCTCAAAATTTTCTATAGCTCCCTAGAACTGGGATGTATAGCTATGACATTTTTTTAAGAGGATACTTACTTTGGACATGGTAAGACCTAGTTTGAGTCTCAACTTGGCCAAATACTTGATGTTTGACCTCAGACAAATGATTAACATTTTTTTAGGCCTTAGCATTCACATAGAGAAAAAAGGAATAACAATGCCTCCCTCATAGAAATAACATGCTCTAACGTAGCTCATGTATTGAAAAAGCCTAGCATAGAAGAACTTACTAGATCATCCTGAGCTAAAGACAGAAGTCAAAAGATCCTCTGTTCTGCATGAAGGCTTGAATCTCACGCAATAACATCTCTTCATTATGCAAAAAGTATTTGTTGAGTACCTATTAGGTATATTGTTCTATGTGTTATGGATGCAGGAAGCAAAGTAGAGTACCTAATCTCAAGAAGAACACAGTCTAGTGGAAGAATGATGGAAACAGGTTATGATGGAAATGCAGAGAATAGGAACCCAAGCCAGACTACTGAGCATTTTAACTGCTACAAGTCCTTATTAGAGCTTCCCTGGTGGTTCAGTGGTAAAGAATCTGCTTGTCAATGCAGGAGGCTCTGGTTTGATCCCTGGGTTGGGAATATCACCTGGAGGAGGAAATGGCAATCTTCTCCAGCATTCTCGGTCTCATGAACAGAGGAGTCAGGTGGACTACAGTCCATGGGATTGCAAAAGAGTTGGACACAACTTAGCAACTGAAAAACAACAACCAAATCCTTATTAAGATGTACTGAAACTGTGAAATGTACATCAAATCTCAAAAATTTAACCCTGGAAAAGGATGCACAATATCTCATTAATTATTATATTGAATCCATGTTAAAGTGATAGTATTTTTAATATATTGAGTTAAATAAAGCTACTATTAAAATTAAAAAAAAAGGAGGAGAGACTTGTGGCTTTTACTTTCTTATCATTCCTACCTTGTCATTTCTGCTTATTTTATCAACAATGCTGTAGACAGGAACATTTGCTAGATACTTGTGTTTGTTCCTTGTTTCTTCTTGCTCATCTTGTTATGGACCACTCTACATTTGGAACCTCAGAACTTCAAGAAATTAAATCTTCTCTGTAAAATAGAGACTTCTCCAGAGGAAGCCCCCTCTCAGGTGTTCCATTTAGTAAAGTACTATCAATACTTTGATGCAATAAAGAATACCCTGGAGACCGGAAGTCGTGTCTCCTGCATCCAAAGTGCCCAGCCTTCCCCGGGATTAGTCACTTGGCTGTCTCTCTAGGCAGCTAGTAATTCAGAGATAATCATGTTACCAAGACGCCATTTAATCTGTATTTGGCATATCTCAAGTTTTCATCTTCATTAATAGAGCCATCAAAGTTTCATTGGGCCTGACTGGTATTGGACACACTAGTCATTCGCCCACAGGAGGGGTTTGCAGTTTGTATGCAGAGCCTCTGCTTGCCAGATGGCAGCTGTTAATCTGCTTGCATCACGGGTGGGGTGGGGGGCTAAGCTTGTCTGGCCCCCAGCCAGTGGGGCTCTCCCGCACCTCTGATTACACAGCACTGTGGGCCAGGCTAGGGAACCCAGACCCTTGGGTCAGGGTTAGCTTTCCCTGCAGGTTTGAAGACCCCTGGGGGCATGGATGCCTGGTGAGAGGAAGGAATCCTTTCCTGGCCTGTTTCCTGCTGCCTCAAGCATCGAATCCAAAATCCCCGCAGAAGGCAGGGTGGTGCAGTGGAAGGGAGTAAGAGAAACTTGGCTTTGAATCCAGCCTCTCCACCACTGAACCAGCTCTGTGGGGTTAGGCATAACCCTCAGGGGTTAACCTCTGTGAGCCTCAGATGGCTCCCATTTCTGTGATATGAGCCTGTGATATGACGGGGCCACATAGGTGCTCCTTAGAGTAATCAGGATGGGATGGCCAGCATCCTTCAGTCCCACGCCCACATGTAGAACTCAGAGAAGCTGTCATGCTGGTCCCTGAGCAGGCTGGACTGGGATGTTCATCACAGTGTTCTCTATCATGATGAGGATGGTGGTGACCTTAGGGCTCATCCCTGGAGGGATAGATAATGAGGCTTACCGCAAAATATCATGCAAAACACATAGAAGTATCCAGATAAATCTTAAAAACTGTGCTGGGTGGATGAAAAAGAAATAAAACAAAGTCTGTGGATATCACATGTAAAAGTTAAAAACATACATGCAGCAGCAGGACATATCACGTGTTTTATGAGGATTCCTAAAAATTCAAGGAGATCATCAAATCTAACAGTGCTGTGGATATTGGGTTGGGGAGGAAAATGAGGAAGGGAAATGGGATAAAAGGCAATTAACAATGAGAGAAGGACCTGGTACAAGCTTATAACAATAGTGCACTATTAGTAGAGGAGTGTCATTCACTCAGTGTTCTGCCTCTGAATCTAAAAGAAAAAGGAGAGATCAAGAAAAATGTCAGTGTGTTACTGACTGGGATTCTTGGGCTCCTTGTTGTTTGTTGTTCAGTCACTAAGTTGTGCCCAGCTCTTTGCAACCCCATGGAACACAGCATGCATGGATTCTCTGTCCTTCACTATCTCCCAGAGGTGGCTTAAACTCATGTCCATTGAGTCAGTAATGCCATCCAACCACCTCTTTTGACAGAGACATCCATCATCCTCTGTTACCCCCTTCTCTCCTGCCCTCAATCTTTCCCAGTATCAGAGTCTATTCTTCACAGCAGGTGGCCAAAATTTTGGAGCTTCAACATCAGTCCTTCCAATGGATATTCAGGATTGATTTCCTTTAGGATTGACTGGTTTGATCTCCTTGCAGTCCAAGGGGCTCTCAAGAGTCTTCTCCAGCATCACAATTTGAAAGCACCATTTGGGCTCCTTAATCAATAGAAATTGATCAGAGAGGCCAGACAAGAAATTCAGGCCAGGCTTTATTGGGGTTCCTGCTCGAACAGGAGGGAGCAAGAACAAGTATCAGGTTTCTTTGTTCACTTGCTTTCCAAGTTAACAGGCCAGCTGGTTCCTCACATGGGGTAAGGGTGGGGGTTTGTCCAAGGGTTGGCCTGGAGGGATGCCCAGGTGGCTTGCCCACCCTTTTGGTGGTGGTGGTGTGTATACGGGGCATGCACAATACCCTGCTTTTGTCACTGGCTTTTTAGAAGTGGCATTTGGGCTTTTTTGTCTCAGTATCAGGTCAGGCAGTATTTGCCCCAACCACACAAACACACAGTTATTTTTAGTCCCTTATAATTTCTTTGTATTTGGTTGTTCAAGGAGGCTTAGTCCAGGTCCTGCAGCAAGGGGTCCCAGGTCCCAAAGAGTTTCAAGGGAAGGGAGAGGGTCCAATAAAAGTAGTGCTGTGGGGGCTATGGGATCCAGGCATGAGGATGGGAACCTCTGCAGCTGTGGAATGGCTTTCCATTTCTCTCTCTCTCCACTTCCCCCTTCCCTTGGGTGAGACTGGAATGAAGCAGAGCAGTCCGAGATCCTCATTTTCCCTTATCTGGACTCTCAATCTCCACAGACTCCAGTCGCCTGAAGGCACTGCTCTGATTTTTTCCTGTTCTCATGGTGGACCCAATTTTTGTGACTTGCTCACTGAAGAGCTTCAGGAAGGTGTGGTGCCCATTCTTGTTGAACCAGTTGGAAATTTCCTGGATCTCCAACCCTTTGGGCCTGCACATCAATGTTGCTGCCCTGCTAATCAATGAGACTTTTGTGTGAACAGGGCAGAAGGCTACATCTGTGTGAGAAAGAACCACAGGGGACATCCCATCATGTTCCTATAGTCTGAGAAAAAAGTTACAAAGGTGTAACAGGGCACACTCTGTGGTGTCCTTCTGTTAATTTATGAACTGGAAGATGAATGTGGATTTATTGGAATGATATAATGATGCGTCCCTTGCTTCCCTTGCTGGGGAGTACAGGATCTAGGCACCCGGGTGTCAGTAGTTATAGCGCACAGGCATAGTTTCTCCATGGCATGTGAAATCTTCCCTTTGTTTGAATCAGGAAACAAACCCATGTTCCCTGCATTGGCAGGTGGATTCCTATCTACTGCACCACGAGGAAGTCCTTGGAAGCTAAATTTTTGAGATAACTATGAAACTAAAAATCAACAAGACATCTCCAGACTAAGAAAGGTTACCCTTGTGTCACACTTCAGTTTATCATGAACTTCTCCTTCTGATGTTCTTTCTCCTCCCTTCCTCTGAATCCTCCAAGGAAGACCTTCTTGGCTGGCAAATCAGACAACATATCTCTCTGAAGTCAGGGATAAGTTCCAGAATGGGACTTTGGTTGGTGATGTAAAGAAAGCAGTGCTATCAGAACAAATAATTTCACAATTTGTATGGAAATACAAAAAACCTTGAATAGCCAAAGCAATCTTGAGGAAGAAGAATGGAACTGAAGGAATCAACCTGCCTGACTTTAGGCTCTACTACAAAGCCACAGTCATCAAGTCAGTATGGTACTGGCACAAAGACAAAAATATAGATCAGTGGAACAAAATAGAAAGCCCAGGGATAAATCCACATACCTATGTACACCTTATTTTTGACAAAAGAAACAAGAATATACAATGTAGAAAAGACAATCTCTTAACAAGTGGTGCTGGGAAAACTGATCAACCACTTGTAAAAGAATGAAACCAGAACAGTTTCTAACACCATACACAAAAATAAACTCAAAATGAATTAAAGATCTAAATGTAAGATCAGAAACTATAAAACTCCTAAAGGAAAACATAGGCAAAATGCTCTCTGACATAAACCACAGCAGGATCCTCTAAGACCGACATCCCAGAATATTGGAAATAAAAGCAAAAATAAACAAATGGGACCTAATTAAACTTAAAAGATTTTGCACAATGAAGGAAACTATAAGGAAGGTGAAAAGACAGCCTTCAAAATGGGAGAAAATAATAGCAAACGGAACAACAGACAGAGAATTAATCTCAAAAATACATAAGCAACTCTTGCAGCTCAATTCCAGGAAAATAAACAACTGAATCAAAAAGTGAGCCAAAGAACTAAACAGACATTTCTCCAAAGAAGACATACAGATGGCTAAAAAACACATGAAAAGATGCTCAATATCACTCATTATCAGAGAAATGCAAATCAAAACCACAATGAGGTACCATCTCATGACAGTCGGAATGGCTGCTATCCAAAAGTCTACAAACAATAAATGCTGGAGAGGGTGTGGAGAAGAGGGAACCCTCTTACACTGTTGGTGGGAATGCAAACTAGCACAGCTACTATGGAGAACAGGATAGAGATTCCTTAAAAAACTAGAAATAGAACTGCCAAATGACCCAGCAATCCCGCTGCTGGACATACACATCAAGGAAACCAGAATTGAAAGAGAAACATGTACCCCAATGTTCATTGCAGCACTGTTTACAATAGCTAGGGTGTGGAAAAAATCTAGATGTCCATCAGCAGATGAATGGATAAGAAAGCTGTGGTACATATACACAATGGAATATTATGCAGCCATTAAAAATAATGCGTTTGAATCATTTCTAATGAGGCTGATGAAACTGGAGCCTGTTATACAGAGTGAAGTAAGTTAGAAAGAAAAACACCAATACAGTATATTAATGCACATATATGAGATTTAAAAAGATGATAACGATGACCCTATATGTGAGACAGCAAAAGAGACACAGAGGTAAAGAACAGACTTTTAGACTCTGTGGGAGAAGGTGAGGGTGGGATGATTTGAGAGAATAGCATTGAAATATGTAAATTATCATATGTGAAACAGATTGCCAGTCCAGATTTGATGCATGAGACAGGGTGCTCAGGGTTGGAGAACAGGAATGACCCAGAGGGATGGGATGGGGAGGTAGGTTGGGGAGGGATTCAGGATGGGAGACACATATACACCCATGGCTGATTCATGTCAATGCATGGCAGAAACCACTACAATACTGTAAAGTAATT
Source organism: Antilocapra americana (assembly GCA_007570785.1). NCBI lineage: Eukaryota > Metazoa > Chordata > Mammalia > Artiodactyla > Antilocapridae > Antilocapra > Antilocapra americana. The sequence goes on from ML660247.1 coordinate 8,155,857, forward strand.
AGGCTCCAATTAAAATAAATACATTAATTAAAAATAAGAAAGCAGTGCTATCATTTCTAGAATAATCATATATAATCCAATAACTGCTGGTGAAGAGAGCCTGACTGAGAAGGAAGCCAAGGAAGAGGAAGGCAGGGCAGGGCAGGTGTAGTCGTGAGATGGACAGAGTGTGCCTGAGTGCCAGCACCAGGGCCTCTAGACTCTTAAGTACATTGACTTTTTGTCATTTGTAAACCAGATTTCTGAATAACATGCCAGGTATGTAAGGCAAAATCAGTCATACTGGGGAATACCTGCTTATGTATCAAACATTTAGTATATGTTTACTTTGTCAGAAAGAGCCTTTGCTGAGAAAAATCTTATGATTTATTTGAATCATTGTCTGATCAAGAGAACACACCTGTGTGTTAGTTCAAGGATATCTGACATGTCTCTGGGTATCTGAATAACTTTGTATGTGTGTGTACACGTGTATGTGTCCTTTACCTTCAATAACTAGTGGTCAGGTATGGATGTGAGAGCTGGACTATAACGAAAGCTGAGTGCCAAAGAATTGATGCTGTTGAACTGTGGTGTTGGAGAAGACTCTTAAGAGTCCCTTAGACTTCAAGAGATCCATCCAATCCATTCTAAAGGAAATCAGTCCTGAATATTCATTGGAAGGACTGATGCTGGAGCTGAAACTCCAATACTTTAGCCACCTGATGCGAAGAGCTGACTCATTGGAAAAGACCCTGATGTTGGGAAAGATTGAAGGCAGGAGGTGAAGAGGACGACAGAGGATGAGATGGTTGGATGGCATCACTGACTCAGTGACATGCCTTTGGGTAAACTCCGGGAGTTGGTGATGGACAGGGAAACCCAGGGTGCTACAGCCCATGAGGTCACAAAGAGTTGGACATGACTGAGTAAATGAACTGAATAAGCCACAAGTGGGGTTACTTGGATCATAATACATAACAGACTTGATTCACGAATTCTTTGCCCACACTTTTATTTGCATGAGGGTGTGAAGAACTACTTTAATGGTCATAGGCTGATGAGTTGTGTGACCTTAGGCAATTTACTTAACTTCTCTGAGCTTTTAGTGTTCTTCTGTAAAATGGAGATAATGGTAGTCTGACATTAGCCAAGTGTCATGAGTAATAAATAAGCAAATACTTGGAAAGTGCTTAGCATAGTTGCTGCCATAGAATAAAATCACTCGACTGATGATGAGATTTAGTTGCTTAGTCATATCCGACTCTTTGCAACCCCATGGACTGTAGCCCATCAGGCTCCTCTGTCCTTGGGATTCTCCAGGCAAGAATACTGGAGTGGATTGCCATTCCCTTCTCCAGAGAATTTTCTTGATCCAGGGATTGAATCCAGGTCTTCTGTATTGCAGGCAGATTCTTTACTGTCTGAGCTGCAAGGAAGTCCTCAGTTGATGATAGCTATTCTTATTGCTACCATCCCCGTCATCATCATGAAGGAAGTGTCACAGCTAGTCTGAATAGTTTGCATGCTTGTAGTGCTTTATTTGGGCTTCCGTGGTGACTCAGAGGTAAAGAATCTGCCTGTTAATGCAGGAGACTCTGGTTCAGTCCCTGGGTTGGGAAGATCCCCTGGAGAAGGAAATGGCAACCCACTCCAGTAGTCTTGCTGGGAGAATCGCATGGACAGAGGCCCCTGGTGGGTTACAGACCATGGGATCACAAAAGCATTGAACATGATTTAGTGACTAAACGACAACAGCGTTTTATTTATCATTTACAAACTGCCTTCACATGGATCATCCACCATGACACCAGGCGTCTACAGGGCCTCACAATATCCATTTCACATTTTGGCTTCTTGCAAATTGATAAGAGCAGTTTTTTAAAAAGGTGTTCATATTTGACAAGATCCACCGAATATAGTATCACATATAGTGAATGAGAATTGCATTTGTTTTGACAGCGGAGTTTTAAAAGACAGGAAAACATATTTTAGCACAAATTTGTTGTTGTTCAATTGCTAAGTCATGTCCCACTCTTGTGATTCCATGGACTGCAGCACACGAGGTTCCTCTGTCCTCCATTATCTCCTGGAATTTGCTCAAATTTATGTGTATTGAGTCGGTGATGCTATCTAACCATCTCATCCTCTCCTGTTCCCTTCTCCTGCCTTCAGTTTTTCCCAGAATCAGGGTCTTTTCCAGTGGGTCAGCTCTTCACATCAGGTGTCCAAAGTACTAGAGCTTCAGCTTCAGCATCATTCCTCCCAATGAATATTGAGGGTTGGTTTCCTTTAGGATTAAGTGGTTAGATCTTGCAGTCCATGGGACCCTCAAGAGTCTTCTTCAGCACCATAATTTGAAAGCTTCAATTCTTTGATGCTCAGCCTTCTTTATGGTTCAACTCTTATATCCATACATGTCCACTGGAAAAAAGCATAGCTTTGATTCTTGGACCTTTGTCAGCAAAGTGATGTCTCTGATTTTTACTATACTGTCTAGGTTTGTTATAGCTTTCCTAGCAAGGAGCAAATGTCTTTTATTTATTTATTTTTTTCATCTTTTTTTTATTTTTATTTTTTAATTGTTTTTGCCATACATTGTCATGATATCACCATGGGTTTACATATGCTTCCCCTCCGGAACCCCCCTCCCTCCTCCCTCCCCCCCGGGAAATCTCGCTGCACCAGTCCCGAGCATCAATCCTGGGCTGGCGATTGATTAGACACATGACAATTAACATGCTTCAATGCCCTTCTCCCATATCATCCCACCCTTACCCTCATCCACAAAGTCCACGAGTCTATTCTATACATCTGTGTTCCTTTTGCTGTCTCATATGTTGGGTTCTCGTTACCGTCTTTCTAAATTCCATATATATGCGTTAATATACTGTATTGTTGTTTAGCAAATGTCTTTTAATTTTATGGGTGCAGTCACCATCTGCAGTGAATTTGGAGCCCAAGAAAATAAAATCTTTCCCTGCTTCTACTTATTCCCTTCTAATTGCCATGAAGTGATGGCACTGGATGTCATGATCTTAGTTTTTGGAATGTTGAGTTTCAAGCCAGCTTTTTTACTTGCCTCTTTTACTATCATCAAGAAGCTGCTTAATTCCTCTTCACTTTCTGCCATTAGGGTGGTATCATTCATGTATCTGAGGTTGTTGTTATTTCTTTCAGCATTCTTGATTCCAGCTTGTGATTCATCCACTCTGGTGTTTCTCATGATGTACTCTGCATATAAGTTAAATAAGCAGGGTGACAATATATGGCCTTGTCATATTCCTTTCCCAATTTTGAACCAGTCAGTTGTTCCATACCCAATTTCAACTATTACTTCTTTACCCGCATATAGTTGTCTCAGGAAACAAGTGGTCTGGTCTCCCCATCTCTTTAAGAATTTTCTACAGTTTGTTGTGATCCACACAGTTAAAGGCTTATTGCTGGTGGATTACCAACTGAGCTATCAGGAAAACACTTAGCATAGTCAATGAAGCAGAAATAGATGCTTTTCTGGAATTCCCTTGCTTTTTTCTATGATCCAAAGGATGTTGGCAATTTGATCTCTGGTTCCTCTGCCTTTTCTAAACCCAGTTTGTACATCTGAAAGTTGTTGGTTCACATACTGTTGAAGCCTAGCTTGAAGGATTTTGAGTATTACTTTGTTAGCATGTGAAATGAACACAATGGTATGGTAGTTGGACATTCTTTGACATTACTTTGACCAGAGTGTCTTCTTTTTTTTTTCCTTACTGTGTCGTTGTTACCATAAAGAAAAATCTGTAGCATATTCATTTTTTACGTCATTGGTCACTTAGAATATGCTCAAAGTTGGAGCTCTTGGAAGACTTCTTGTATTTCATGTTACCAACATAAGCAGACTGTTGAATTTGACTCAGTTAAATATTTTCTTTGTTTATGGAATGTTTTCACAAAGGCAAGCTCTCAGAAATGCTTAAACAGTAAGGTTGTTTTTTTTTTTTTTTTTTTTTGCACAGGAACATATTTCTGAATTAACTGGGTAAAAATCCTTAGTTGTATTGTTTAAGGGAATGTTATATTTTTGATCTTATACAAAGTTCTAGAATAAGAAAAGGCATTGATTTACTACAATAGCAAAGTTTGTTAGATTTTCTTATCTTTTTCAATCTGGATATTATTTTTTTAAACAATCATTAAATATCATTTATTGGTTATAAAATTAGCAAGGTTTTTCTTTTCTTTTCTTTCTTTATTTATTTAATTAGTTTTGCCATACAATGACATGATATCGCCATGGGTTTACATATGCTTCCCCTCCAGAACCCCCCTCCCTCCTCCCTCCCTCTTCCCTCCCCCCGGGAAATCTCGATGCACCAGCCCCTAGCATCAATCCTGGGTTGGTGATTGATTAGACATATGATAATTAACATGTTTCAATGCCATTCTCCCATATCATCCCACCCTTGCCCTCTTCCACAGAGTCCACGAGTCTGTTCTATACATCTGCGTTCCTTTTGCTGTCTCGCATGCTGGGTTCTCGTTACTGTCTTTCTAAATTCCATATATGTGCGTTAGTATACTGTATTGTTGTTTTCCCTTCTGGCTTACTTCCCTCTGGATAATGGGCTCCAGTTTCGTCCACCTGAGTAGAACTGATTCAAATGAATTTTTTTTTTAATGCTGAGTAATATTCCATTATGTATATGTACCACAGCTTTCTTATCCATTCGTCAGTCGATGGGCATCTAGGTTGCTTCCATGTCCTGGCTATTGTAAACAAAGCAGTGATGAACATTGGGGTACACGTGGCTCTTTCAATTCTGGTTTCCTCGGTGTATATGCCCAGCAGTGGGATTGCTGGGTCATATGGCAGGTCTAATTGCAGTTTTTTAAGGAACCTCCACACTGGATATTATTTTATCTAATTCAGGGAAAGCGTGGAAAATCCCTTATGAACTACTAAGGTGACAACAGTGATGTGAAAAGGAAGATTTTGAAAGTATAAATTTTACCAATCTCTTGCATTAAAAAAAACCAAAAACAAACCAACAAGCTTATAAAACAGGATTTTCTTATGTACTTAGATTTTTTTCACTTTATCAAGCTCCTACAAGAATTCGGCAGAAATATTGAGTTCTGGATTTTTCACCTTTGTTTAGGTTACTCATATAGTCCTATTTCTTAGTGACTTCTGATGTCACAACACTGAAAAAACAAAAAAATCAAGAAACATATCTTTGCTTTGTATCATTAATTTATTGATTCATTCTATACTTAAATTCTTAGAGTAACTTATCGAGAGTTCTTAGTTCTATATTATTTATTGTATATCACAAAGTGAATGCCAAATTCTAGTCTTAAATACTGACACATGATTATGAATGCCATTCATTATAAGTCGATGAACCATGATATTCAGGGTTTTTGCAAACTGAATATATTTTAAGAGACAGGAATTTCGATTCTCCTAATTCTTAAGCAATTGCTTATTAGCAAATCAGACAACCGTCAAAGCTGTATTAATTAACACACAGAAATCCCTTGCATTCCTATACACTAACAATAAGAAAACAGAAAGAGAAATTAAGGAAACAATTCTATTCACCTTTGCAATGAAAAAAATAAAATATTTTAGAATATATCTACCTAAAGAAACAAAAGACCTATATATAGAAAACTATAAGACACTGGTGAAAGAAATCAAAGAGGACACAAATATATGGAGAAATATACTGTGTTCATGAATTGGAAGAATCAATATAGTGAAAATGAGTATACTACCCAAAGCAATCTATAGATTCAATAAAATCCCTATCAAGCTACCAATGGTTTTCATAGAACTAGAACAAATTCACAATTTGTGTGGAAATACGAAAAACCTCAAATAGCCAAAGCAATCTTGAGAAAGAAGAATGGAACTGAAGGAATCAACCTGCCTCACTTCAGTCTCTACTACAAAGCCACAGTCATCAAGACAGTATGGTACTGGCACAAAGACAGAAATATAGATCAATGGAACAAAATAGAAAGCCCAGAGTTAAATCCAAGCACGGATGGACACCTTATCTTTGACAAAGGAAGCACGAATATACAATGGAGAAAAGACAACCCCTTTAACAAGTGGTGCTGGGAAAACTGATCAACCACTTGTAAAAGAATGAAACTAGAACACTTTCTAACACCATACACAAAAATAAACTCAAAATGAATTAAAGATCTAAATGTAAGATCAGAAACTATAAAACTCCTAAAGGAAAACATAGGCAAAACGCTCTCTGACATAAACCACAGCAGGATCCTCTAAGACCGACATCCCAGAATATTGGAAATAAAAGCAAAAATAAACAAATGGGACCTAATTAAACTTAAAAGATTTTGCACAATGAAGGAAACTATAAGGAAGGTGAAAAGACAGCCTTTTAAATGGGGGAAAATGATAGCAAACGAAGCAATAGACAAAGAATTAATCTCAAAAATACACATGCAACTCTTGCAGCTCAATTCCAGAAAAATAAACAACCCAATCAAAAAGTGGGCCAAAGAACTAAACAGACATTTCTCCAAAGAAGACATACAAATGGCTAACAAACATATTAAAAGAGGCTCAACATCACTCATTATCAGAGAAATGCAAATCAAAACCACAATGAGGTACCACTTTACACCAGTCAGAATGGCTGCCATCCAAAAGTCTACAAACAATAAATGCTGGAGAGGGTGTGGAGGAAAGGGAACTCTCTTACACTGTTGGTGGGAATGCAAACTAGTACAGCCACTATGGAGAACAGTGTGGAGATTCCTTAAAAAACTGGAAATAGAACTGCCATATGACCCAGCAATCCCACTGCTGGGCATACACACTGAGGAAACCAGAATTGAAAGAGACACATATACCCCAGTGTTCATCGCAGCACTGTTTGCAATAGCCAGGACATGAAAGCAACCTAGATGTCCATCAGCAGACGGATGGATAAGAAAGCTGTGGTACATATACACAATGGAATATTATTCAGCCATAAAAAGAATACATTTGAATCAATTCTAATGAGGTGGATGAAACTGGAGCCTATTATACAGAGTGAAGTAAGCCAGAAGGGAAAAACAACAATATAGTATACTAATGCATATATATGGAATTTAGAAAAGTCATACGATAACCCTGTATGCAAGACAGCAAAAGAGACACAGATATATAGAACAGTCTTTTGGACTCTATGGGAGAGGGTGAGGGCGGGATGATATGGGAGTATGGCATTGAAACATGTAAATTATCATATGTGAAACAAATCACTAGTCCAGTTTTGATGCACGATACAGGGTTTTCGGGGCTGATGCATGATGGAGAACACATATACACCCATGGCGGATTCATGTCAGTGTATGGCAAAACCAAAACAATATTGTAAAGTAAAAAAAGAAAGAAAGAAAGAAAAAAAATAATAATTTAAATGTCCATTGACAAATGAGTGGATAAAGAAGATGTGGTATATTTATGTAATGGAATATTACTCAGCCATAAAAAAGAATGAAATAAGGCCACTTGTAGCAACATGGATGGGTCTGGAGATGATCATACTCTGAAATAAGCAGGCAGAGAGACAACTATCACATATCACCTGTGTATTGGATCTGAAAATATGATACAAATGAAGTTATATACAAAGCAGAAATAGACACACAGACATGGGAAACAAACGTACAGTTATCAAAGGGGTGGGGGGGATAAATTAGGGATAAATGAGGATTTGGGGATTAACATATACACACTACTATTATGTATAAAAGAGATAACCAACAGGGGTTTGCTGTTAAGCACAGGAAACTATGGGCTTCCCAGGTAGCACTAGTGGTAAAGAACTCTTCTGCTAGTGCAGGAGGCATAAGAGATGAAGCTTCTATCCCTGGGTCAGGAAAATCCTCTGGAGAAGGGAATGGCAACCCACTCCGGCATTCTTGCCTGGAGAATCCCATTGACAGAGGAGCCTGGTGGGTTCCGAGTCCATAGTGTTGCAGAGTTGGACATGACTGGAGTGACTTAGCATGCACACATGCACAGGGAACTATATTAGCTATTTTGTAAAGAAGTGAAAAGAATATGAATATATATATACATATATAAAACTGAATCGCTTTCTGTATACCTGAAATATTACAAAATATTTTAAATCAACTATATTCAATAAAATAAATATAAAAAAGATATGCAGCAGAATTAATTGGTAATACATACAAGGGTCCATCCTAAAGGAGATCAGTCCTGAGTATTCATTGGAAGGACTGATGCTGAAGCTGAAACTCCAATACTTTGGCCACCTGTTGTGAAGAGCTGACTCATTTGAAAAGACCCTGATCCTGGGAAAGACTGAAAGCTGGAGGAGAAGGGGACGACAGAGGATGAGATGGTTGGATGGCATCACTGACTCAATGGACATGAGTTTGGGTGGACTCAGGGAGTTAGTGATGGACAGGGAGGCCTGGCATGCTGCGGTCCATGGAGTCGCAAAGAGTCAGACATGACTGCGCGACTGAACTGAACTGAACTGACAAGAGGTGTCTTAGTGTTGGTGATGGAGGGTCTGTCTTAGAGAAAGAAGTGCAGGGACAGGCTTCATATTATCAACGAACAGTTTAGGTAACTGCTAAATATCGCTTATTGGTTTCAGGTGGGTAATGCTCGTTCAACTCGATATTCCATATGTGAGGGGAGACTGGCTGTTCCTAGGTCTCAGCTGGCTCAGAGGAGGCCAAACTAACCTTAGTAGTTCTTGAGAACCCCCCTGGACACCACCAGGACCTCTTGTGAATGCCTGGTATCCTTGGCATCACTCTGTCTGGGCTCTGCTGGGCTCTGCATTTCTCTGCCACGAGTCAGAGCTGCTGTGAGGTCTGGGGAATGCTGTGTGTGGGAGGTCCCCAGGTCTGTGTGTCATACTTCATCACTCTAGGCTAGAGGTAGCACAGCTTGGACCTGAGTTTCACAATTTGCTTTTCATCAAAACACCTCCTTTAGCCTCATCCTGCAGAGTCTTCATAGAAGGTGAGCCTGAGTTTCTGGCACTGCCTGGGAAATACACAGCATCCTGCTCCATCGACGTGGCCTCCTGGGTCATTACTGATGCTTGCCCGCTAAAGTTCTTCTCTTTCACTTCAGACTCCCAACTGGAACTGAACATGAATTCATGCACACAGAGGGTTCAAAGAAATGGGGTAGCAAGATAGGGAATTTCTGGCCCCATGAGTCTCGATATTTATCAATATTCTGCTACTATTTGCATATTTCATTTTTAAAATTAAAATGATTTGATTTATTTAAACTGAAAAAAAGATCACTTATTTTTCTTAACCCCTGCCCCCTGCCTCTGGCAACCACTAATCTGTTCTCTGTGTCTATGAGCTTGCTGTTGTTTACATTTCACATATAGGAGAGATAATACAATATTTGTCTTTCTGTCTGACTTATTTAACTTAACATAATACTTTCAAGGTCTATACATGTTATTTCAAGTGGCAAGATTTCATTCTTTTTTATAGCTGAATAATATTCCAATATATATTATGTGCCTATGTATATATATATTCACCTCAACTTCTTTATCCAATGAATACTTAGGTTGTTTCCATTTCTTGGCTATTGTAAACAATGCTTCAATGAATATGGCAGTGCATCTATCTTTTTGAATTGGTGTTTTCATTTTCTTTTTTTCATTGTTTTTGCCATACATTGTCATGATATCACCATGGGTTTACATATGCTTCCCCTCCGGAACCCCCCTCCCTCCTCCCTCCCCCCCGGGAAATCTCGCTGCACCAGTCCCGAGCATCAATCCTGGGCTGGCGATTGATTAGACACATGACAATTAACATGCTTCAATGCCCTTCTCCCATATCATCCCACCCTTACCCTCATCCACAAAGTCCACGAGTCTATTCTATACATCTGCGTTCCTTTTGTTGTCTCGCATGTTGGGTTCTCGTTACCGTCTTTCTAAAACACTCTCTGCCATAACCCAAAGCGGGATACTCCATGACCCACCTCCCAGAATATTGGAAATAAAAACACGAATAAACAAATGGGACCTAATTAAAATTAAAAGCTTTTGCACAACAAAGGAAACTATAAGCAAGGTGAAAAGACAGCCTTCAGAATGGGAGAAAATAATAGCCAATGAAGCAACAGACAAACAATTAATCTCAAAAATATACAAACAACTCCTGCAGCTACATTCTAGAAAAATAAACAACCCAATTAAAAAGTGGGCCAAAGAACTTAACAGACATTTCTCCAAAGAAGATATAAAAATGGCTAACAAACACATGAAAAGATGCTCAACATCACTCATTATCAGAGAAATGCGAATCAAAACCACAATGAGGTACCACTTTACACCAGTCAGAATGGCTGCCATCCAAAAGTCTACAAGCAATAAATGCTGGAGAGGATGTGGAGAAAAGGGAACCCTCTTACATTGTTGGTGGGAATGCAAACTAGTACAGCCACTATGGAAAACAGTGTGGAGGTTCCTTAAAAAGCTGAAAATAGACCTGCCATATGACCCAGCAATCCCACTGCTAGGCATATACACCAAGGAAACCAGAATTGAAAGAGCCACGTGTACCCCAATGTTCATCGCTGCATTGTTTACAATAGCCAAGACATGGAAGCAACCTAGATGCCCATCAACTGACGAATGGATAAGAAAGCTGTGGTACATATACGCAATGGAATATTACTCAGCATTAAAAAAAATTCATTTGAAGCAATTCTACTCAGATGGACGAAACTGGAGCCCATTATCCAGAGTGAAGTAAGCCAGAAGCAAAAACAACAATACAGTATATTAACGCATATATATGGAATTTAGAAAGACGGTGTTTTCATTTTCTTTGGAGAAATTCCCAGAAGTGGGATTGATGGATCACAGGGTAGTTCTACTTATAATTTCTTGAGGCGACTCCATATTGTTTTCCATAGTAGCTGCATCGATTTACATTCCCATAAACAGTACATCAGGATCTCTGTTTCTTTATATCCTTGCTCACACTTTTTATTTCTTGTATTTTTGTTGATACCTTTTCTAGCAGGTGTGAAGTGATATGTCATTGTGGTTTTGATTTCCATTTGTCTGATGATTAATGATGTTGAGCATCTTTTCATGTACCTGTTGGCCATCTGTATGTCTTCTTGGAAAACTGTCTATTCACAGTTTTTGCCCATTTTTAAATCAAATTGTTAGGTTTTTTCCCTATTGAATTGTATTTGTTCTTTATATATTTGAATGTATATTTCATTTTAATAGACTATTTTAGAAGATGACTTTAGCATATAGTTAGTATAGTCTCAAAAGATAAATAGACCCAGGACTTTATAAAAAAGCTTCTTTTGTGATTTTGTGGCTATGACTATATTGGCCTTTTAAAACACATACTATTAGTAGGTGATGGTTGTAGGTACACAGACCATCATAGAAAGTGAACAGGAATTTAAAGAAATCTGTGAAAGATCAAAATAACAAACTTGCCATGATGATTTTTTGGGGTGGTTCAAATATTGAAGAGATGTCAGCTTTCAGTCGTCAGTGACTTCTGCATGATATTTGCATAGGGAGAACTTTAAAAAGGTCACATTTCTTTTCTACTTTCATATTTACTTTGTGTTAAGGTTATAGGATCTTGTTGGCAATGTTGCTGATGCTATTTTGGTAAACTCCAACTCTATTCAAATGTAGTGGGATGGAAAATTTGAGCTGTAGGAACAATAAATATATTTTATGTCCTTGTAACATTCAAGCTGTAATATGTTTGAGATGCAGTGAAAGTTGCTTTTTTTTCGCCTCACACTCTGAAGGAAAAGAGAAACTTTTGTTTATACATTTTAAAGATTTTTGTCTTTGCAGTTAACACAAAGTCAAATGTAGATATAATCTGGCAAAATATCAAGTATACCTGTTTTTTGATAAGGGAAAAAAATAAACTTTTCATCAGTACAAATCTTCTGCTCTGTGAATGACTTCTATCAGTCAAGCTGTGATCTTGTGGACTTATGGAATACCGATGCTTTACAGGAAGTAAGAGGCAGATGCGTAATTTGTAATCTTAGACATCTCTCTATTCCTATTAGTTAAGTTTGATTCTGAGTTGACTTACACAGAATTTCACATAAAGGGCCCTGTTTATATATTCTTTATTCCTCTCTTCTAAAAGTGTAAAATTTTATGTGCTTATTTGAGTGAAATGGTCTGAGGGTATTCAAAATCAATCAGACAAAGATTATTTAATTTGTGCTTCACTGTGTTCTAGAATGGATTCCTTTACAAAGATATTTGATAACATAAGCACTGTCTGTCTGTGTATGAATTCTTTTAACTCACCATGCTTGCCCGTGTGTACTAGACTGTAAGCGCCTTGAAGAGCAAGACTGTGTGGTTTTGTTCATTTTGTTAACCTTATAACACCGAGTGGATGGCTTTTGAGAAATGAACATCAGATTAAAATTGTACAGACTTGACCCTCCTGAAGATGTCTATCTATGGTGCTTAAAGCCATCGGATGAGATGGGCTAGACAAGCCATAGAATCCTTGGTTTCACAAATGATGATGTCTCAAAGACAGTGAGTGATCTGTGATTCCCTCCATGTCTCAGTCCATCCACTTTTTTATGTCCTACAGCTGGACTCTTGGAGTGGTGCCTTTCCACGAAAGATGGTGGGAAAAGGGTTGCTGACAAATTTTATGCTTGCATTCATGGGTCGGGTTGGTGACACCTGATAGAAATCTTCCTCCAAAGCCGCAGGACTTCTTCCTCACCACTGGTACCTCACTTCCAGGACTAGAGGGAGTACCCAACTACATTCAAGATAGCAATGAGCAAAACCTCAGCATGGTTGGCAGTGGAAATGCATTAGATGCATGGATAGTGGTGGATGTGCACCTCTGCCTGCAGGTCATCTCATAGGGATTTTCCCTTAAGCTTCAGATTCAGTCCTTGAGTTGCTGGACCATCTTTACCTAACTTTTATCCAGTCTCATTCACTATAGACTGAGTTATCCCTCATATAGACAGGAATTTGTGTTGAGAATGAATCAGTAAAATCAGCACGGCTCATTGCACACATACTGCCTTGAATCTTTCAGTTACAGACATTTATCTAACCAGCTGTTCTTATCTCTCAGAGTTTTAGTGAGAGGCTTAACATTTAGCTAATTCCTGCACATAATTCTGGGATGGATGATGTAGCAATTTGGCTTGACCCCTGGCACGGTGCTCTATGCTGATACATTTCCATCCAATTCAACAGATAGTTTACTGAGTACATATCACATGCCAGGTGACTGTGCTGATGCAGGGAATGACGTATACGCAGTTCTTGCCTTCATGGAACATATAACCTAGTAGGGACAGATGAGAAGAAAGGAATGACTATCGGATTAATGTGATGAAAGAAGAGATGGGAAAAGTTTTTTTTCAGAGGGCCAAGTATGCTGGAACTTTCTGGTTATCTCAGATAGATTGCCTCAACTTCTTCATGTCCTAACAGGTATAGACTCTGGTCTTAGTAGAGATGAAACATTTTGCAAGTTCTATGGTTATAGATGAAACTGTAGTTTTATGGTCTGTGAACACACAGGAATTAAACTGGACGGTTTTAAAACTCTTTGCAGTGAAAAATTAGAGTAATTCCTCTAAGACTTGGAATAAAGCAAGGGTGCCCACTTTGACCACTAGAGCAACTAGGCAAAAAAAAAGAAATAAGTTGTCTAAACTGGAAGGAAAAAAGTAAAACTGTCTCTGTTTGCAAATAATATGATCTTAAATATTGAAAATGTTAAAGATTCCACCAAAAACACTCTGAGAACTAACACATGTATTCAGTAAAGTTTCAGGACAAAAAAAAATTAACATACATAAATTAGTTGTGTTTTTATGTACTGCCAACAAAATATCTGAAGAAATAAAGAAAATAATTTTATTTATAATATCATCACAGACAATAGGAATAAATATATTCAAGAAGGTGAAAAATCTGAAACTAGAAACTAGAAGATTTTGATGAAAAAATTGAAGAAGTCACAAATAAATAGGAAAAAAAATCTCTTAATCATGGATGAGGAGAATTAACATTTTTAAAATTCCCATACTACTCAAAGCCATATATGTAATTATTAAAATTCTAATAGAACTTTTCACAGAAACAGAAAAAATTCTACAATTCGTATGGAACCACAAAAGACCCAAGGAAATTTTGAGAAAGAACAATGTGGGAGATATCATATTTATTTATTTCAAACTGTATTACAAGCCAATAGTGATCAAAACACTGTGGTACTAGTGTAAAAACATAGGTTAATGGACAGAAAGAAGAGCCTTGAAGTACGCATGTCTGATCAACTAATATTTGACAAACGAGCCAAGAATACTCAACAGGAAAAGGCTAATCTCTTTAATAAATGGTACTGGAAAATTGGATCATCACATGCAAAAGAATTCCATTAAACCCCTATCTAACATAATTCACAAATATTAACTCAAAATAGATTAAATACTTAAACATAAGATGAAAAACCATAACACTTAAAAGAAAACACAGGGATAGTCTTCTTGACACTGGTTTTAGCAATGATTTTTTTTGGAAAAGACATTAAAAGTACAAATAACAAAGGCAAAATTAAATAAGTGTGACTACATCAAACTGAAAACCTTCTGCATGGTAAAAGAAAAATTCAATAAAATGAAGATGGAATGGTAGAAAATATTTGCAAACCATATATCTGATAAGAAGTTAGTATCAAAAATATTTAAGAAACTCCTACAACTCAATAGCAAAAAAACTCAATCTAGTTAAGAAATGGTCAGAACACCTACATAGATATTTTTCAATAGAAAGGCTACAAATGGTCATTGGATATAGGAAAAGGTGTTCAACATCACTAATCATTAAGAAAATGCAAACCCCAAATCACAATGAGACACCATCTCATGCTTGTTAAGATGGCTGTTATCAAAAAGAAAGCAAGAACAAACATTGCTTTATCAAAAAGCAATGTTGGTAAGGATGTGGAGAAAATGAAACCCTTGTGCACTGTTGGTGGAATTGTATGAAGCCACTATGGAAAACAATATGAAGACTCCTCAAAAAATTAAAGGTAAAACTACCCTATTATTTAGCAATTCTACTTTTGAGTATTTATCTAAAGGAAATGAAATCCAGATCTTGAGTATCTGCACTCCCATGTTCCTTCAGCATTATTCACAGCTGCCAGATATGGAAACAATCTATGTGTATATAGAGGGATGAATGGATAAAGAAGATGTGAAGATATAAAATATTCCCTGATGGAATATTATTCAGCTATGCTGTGCTTAGCTGCTCAGTCATGTTCAGCTCTTTGCGACCTCAGGGACTGCAGCTTGCCAGGCTCCTCTGTCCCTGGGGATTCTCCAGGCAAGAATATTGGAGTGGGTTGCCATGCCCTCCTCTATGGGATCTTCCTAACATAGGATCTAACTCAGGTCTCCCACATCACAGGCAGATTCTTTACCCTTTGAGTCACCAGGAAAGCCCCCGTGAGAAAGCTATGAGAAAGAAGGAAATCCTGCCATTTGCAATGACATGGTTAAGCCTTGAGAACTATGCTAAGAGAAATAAGTCAGACAGAGAAAGGCAAATACTGTAAGGATCTCACTTATGTGTGGAGCTTGAATAAGTCATACTCATAGAGACAAAGAGTAAAATGCTGGCTCCAAGGGCTGAGGGCTTAGAGAAATGGGGAGATATTAGTCAAAGGACAAAAGCTTCCAGCTATAAGATGAGTAATTCCAAGGACCTAATGTATGGTATAGTGATTACAGCTAACAGTACTGCATTATATACTTGAAAATTGCTAAGAGAGTAGATCTTAAACAGTCTTACCATACACACATAAGTGTTGCTGTATATAAGTGTGCCAAATCACTAGTACACTTTGAACTGACACAGTGTTGTCAATTACATCTCAATAAAATCAGAAGAAAACAAAAACCTTTTCAATCTGAAAGTACTCTTTTATATTATTGCAATAGCTAACATTGATCAAAGGATGAATATGTACCAGGCACAGAATGGGAGGCTCTGACAGGCATTGTTTCATTTAATAGAAGTAATGTTTGTGGGATCTGCTCTGTAGACTCTTATCATCAAGAGTAGTGTGGCAGTTGTTAGAGAACCATCAAGAGAGCAGATGGTTGTGCCCAGATATCTTTCTGGATTTAGATGGTTGATATTCTTTTGGGAGAAATTTGCATCACCTATACCTATAATCATCTATGCTCAAAATATATAATATTTGTATGTAAACTTTTGTTCAAGTGAGAGCCAATCAATTTGATGCCTCACATAATTAAAAAAACTCTCAAGACAAAAAAGCAGTTTTCAAAGCAAAACAGGGTCTTTTCATTTCCTATAGCTATTTATTTAAAGGGGGAATTATCTTTAAAATGCTTCATAGTCACTCATCTATGTCGAGTATCTTCTTCTGCAAAGCTCTTTAAGTCTCTTTGGAATTACTCTGTGTTGCTTTCAAATGTGCTTGGATATACTTGCTGCCTTGACTCAATAGGCTTCCCTGGTGGCTCAGCTGGTTCTGGAGGGGGAGAATATATAAACCCATGGCGATTTCATGTCATTGTATGGCAAAACCAATAAAAAAAATAAAATAAAATAAAAAATAAATAAATAAATAATACAAAAAAAAAAAAGAATCTGCCTGCAATGCAGGAGACCCCAGTTCGATTCCTGGCAATAGGCTTCTCTGGTGGCTCAGCTGGTAAAGAATCTGCCTACAATGCAGGAGACCCCAGTTCGATTCCTGGGCCAGGAAGATCTGCTGGAGAAGGGAATGGCTATCCACTCCAGTATTCTGGCCCTTTGCAGTCCATGGGGTCACAAAGAGTCGGACACAACGGAGCGACCTTCACTTTCACTTTGTTAGGCATACTTGGTCTTCTGTTACCTGCCAAGGGTAGTGCACATTCCATCTATAAGGTGAAAGCAGGAAAATGGGCAATGTCTTTGCAATAGACAAAAAGTACATGCTACTAGGAAGAGGTAGGGGTTTAATGTGCCATTAACCCATTGTTGTGGTTCAGTTGCTAAGTGTCTGACTCTGTGCTACCCCACGGACAACAGCACATCAGGCTTCCCAGTCCTTTCAGGATCTCTTGGAGTTTACTCAGATTCATGTCCATTGAGTTGGTGACTAACCTGGCAAGTTAGTTAAGTAACCATGATGATGATGCTATGATTATAACAACAATGATGAAGATAACGACAGCAGTACTGATGGTGTTAGTGACAAATGGGTGTCTCAGAAAGTCGGAAAATTGACTTGCGTAACTATTTTACTTAATCCTCACAACAACCAAGTGACCTCAGTGCTCGTCTATTCATTTATGAAGAATGTAACCGAGCATCAGCCTCTGCACTGGACAAGCTGGGATTTGAACCCAGGTCAATCTAATTTCAGATCTTGGGCTTTATGTTTCTACATGGCACTAACTTAATACCTTGGTACCAAGATTCCTTTCAAAGGGACAACGTAAGTCAGCTCTATTATCTTTAGTTCTCCTATGATTTAAATGCATCTGTCTTTATTTGATCGTTGTCCGTAAATGAAGGGGAAATTCTCCTTATGTCTTACAGTTGGAAAAAGTAATGTTACATAAATGTCATGAAGGAGCAGCCGGTGAAGAGTCTGCCTGTGAGTGAGAACATAGCATGACCCAGAGGAGGGAACGCGTGTGTGGGGCTGGCCTGGCCAGGACCTGGCCCCACCCTGCCAACTGTGTGATCTGGTGTGATCTTACCCATGTCCAGCCTCAATTTCCCCTTGCCTAGAGGTGGGGCTAAAGATAGCCACCTCGAAAGGGCTGTTGGCACCCATGGAGAAGAAGAATTATAAATATCAACAGTGCCTGTCAAGGATAGAGCAACATTGCCACTACTCAAAAATGGCCATGAGGTCCTATGGTGATAATGACCATTTTACTTTCCTGCTTACAAACACTGGTTTCAATCAAATTATAATGCCTTAACTCAGCATAAAACAGCTGTTCCTGATCTGATCCCTGCCCTCGCTGTCAGGCCTGTTTTTAGCCATTCTCCCTCTCACTGGGTTTTTGATTGCTCAAATGGTTTAAACATTACCTTTCTACCCCAGGACCTTTGAACATGCTGTGTCTGTGGCTTTCTATTAACTCACTACTTATTCTTGTCTTTGAGGTCTCAGGTTAAATGTCACTTTCCTGGGGAGCCTTCCCTGAACCCCAGAAAACATCAGGCCCCGTTTAATATATTCCCATAACCTTTTCTTACTTGAGATACTCCTGACAGTGGTAATTAAGTACTTAATGCATCATTACTTGTTTAATGTCTGTCTCTTCACTAGGATGTAACCTCCAAGGCACCAAGCCCATGCTCTAGCTCCAGCTCCTTTCATAGGGCTCCATTCATAGCTGGTATTCGATGAGTGTTTATGGGGTGAATGAATAAAACAACCAATGAGTTGATGAATAAAGAATTGCCTTATTTAAAAGATTCCTCTTGTCATTTCTCAACCTGTTTTGCTTGAAGGAAGATTGTGGGCTGTGAGCCAGGGACACTTTTACCAAAGTCACAGATTTGTAGCCAAAGTTGTGTCCTTTTCACTCCTGATGAGAACAAGACATCCTGAGGGACTGTTTGTTACCTGTGGCACGGCAGGCAGCCTTGTGTACCAAATGAACTGCATGCACTCTGACCAGAGTGATACCCCGGGTGATAAAAAGATACCACCTCTGTGAAACAGATGCTCCATTTTACGATGGAAGCAGAAACGCTGAAGGCTGCAGGTGTGGGCTGGGCTGACACTGGCTCTGCGGAGGATCGTTAAGAGCCTCCTTAGAAATGCGAGTTTACTCTGTGTTTAATCAGCCACAGGCAGAATAAATGGCTTCATTCCAGCTCGATGAGAGCCAGATCACCAAAGATAGACTGCCAGTAGAGTCCACCAGTGAAAGCATATTGTCTTAATTTGAAGGAACAGCCTGGCGCTTGTACTAATCAAGGAGGAAAGGACAGCACGATTAGCATGGAGGATCGGCCAGTTTAACTCTCAGCGCGCCCTTTAAAGAAAAGCTCTCATTTGTTTCCTTAATTAATATTTTAAGGAAAGTGAGAACCATAAAACCCATGATTCAATCACTGAAGAAGTTCCCCGGCTTGGAATCCATGATGTTTAAGGGAGGACTTTTTGTACGCAAAACTTCTAAACTTCTACAGATAAAGAAGTGTTGCAATCAATGAATGAAGTGCCCTAGGAAGGACAGCCCACTTGGTGGCTGCTTTACTTACCTGGTCATATTTGCAGCTGACTGCAGAAAAACCTACAAACAGAGATAAGGTCCTGCAGATTGTGTGGTTACCTGTTGGTCGCTCAGAGGCTCTGGTCAGTGGCTCGGACCTCTGTCCATCTTAGGTCCCCAAGAGCTCACCTTGGGGAGGCATGTGAAATGAGATTCAGCTCGGCTCAGCTCAGTTTGCTTCTTGATTGCCTGAAAATGCCAGAAAAGGGATTTGAAGCTTGGGTGGGAGCCGTGACACAGATCTGAACTCAGAGTCCTTGCCAAACCCCTCTTATTTGAAGTTGGAGCAGGTAATGAGTAGTTTGGGTACTTACAAACAAGTGGATGTTTTAGAATCATTTGGTGTGTGTCACATCCGTGTTTTCCTGAGATCCCTGGAGCCTTAGCACAAAGAGCTTTCACCGCCCTCCCCACCCCAATGATTATTTTCCAGATGTTCTGAAACAATGTCAAGTGACCCAGTTTACCCCTGAGAGGTTTAGAAAGGTGCATTTATGGAGAGACTGGCTGAGGGAGGCTGAGATACTCACTCAGCAGCTAAGTCCTAGATAATCTCCCATGAACGTGGTATCGGATCGTGCTTTACCTAAGGCACACTGAGGACGGTTTTTAGAAAACGATATGCTAAACATTCCTACAGTGAAGAAGAAACTTAAGAAGCTTAACAATGGATGTAGAAATATTATCATCGGCTATCGAGGTAACAGTATCCAGTCATTCCTCACCTACAGGCGCAGATTTAGTCTTAAGCAGATGAAAAACGACATGGAAGAAGTGTGTGGTCTTAGAGTGTTTAAACATCAGCCAGTCAAGGCAAAGGACTCTCTGTTAACATAAAACCTGAACATGTGTCTTTTGCTTTTTGTGCTATCATGAATTATAGAATCATAATTGCAGAAATGAAAGTAGCATATTGAGGTGGGGAGGGAGAAATTAGGATGTTGGGATTAACAGATACTCATGCTTGCTTCCCTGATGGCTCAGCAGATAAAGAATCTGCCTGCAATGTGGGAGATACAGAAGACACAGTTTCAGTCCCTGGGTTGGGGAGATCCCCTGGAGAAGGAAATGGCAACCCACTCTAGTATTCTTGCTGGAGAACTTCATAGACAGAGGAGCCTGGTGGGCTACAGTCCATAGGGTAGCAAGGAATTGGACATGACTGAGTGCCTAATTACACAAGCACTACCATATATAAAATAGATAAATAACAAGGACCTACTGTAGAGCAGAGGAAACACATCCAATATCTTGTAATAACCTACAATGGAAAAGCATCTGAAAAAGAATATATGTGTATATATATACATCTGGACAAGGAAAGGGCAACCCAAGACAGTATTCGTGCCTGGAGAATCCCATGAACAGAGGAGCTTGGAGGGCTACAGTCTGTGGGGTTGCAAAGAGTCAGACATGACTGAAGCGACTTAGCACACACGCATATATATATTTATACACACACACATATATAACTGAATCACTTTGCTGTACACCTGAAACTAACACAACAGTGTAAATCAACTATAGTTTGTAAAAAACAACAACAAAAAAAAGCAAGAGTCATCCTGAGGCTTTGTACAGACCCTAATGAGGAAGTTGTAACATTGAAACAAGAGAAACATCATTTGCAGTTAGGAAATTGTCTCATTCTCTGCACAGGAGCAGCACACGTTGGAGTAGTCCCCAGGATCAGAACCCAGCTCTTTGAACACATAATGGAGGCAAGTGATTCGCAAGGAGAAGCGGTATATTGCTTTATGCGTGCTAAGTCGCTTCGGTCATATCTGACTCTTTGTGACCCCATGGATGGTAGCCCGCCAGGCTCCTCTGTCCATGGGATTCTCCAGGTAAGAATACAATGGTTGCCATGCCCTCCTCCAGGGGATCGTCCCGACCGGATGATCGAATCCAGGTCTCTTACATCTTCTGCATTGGCAGGCCGGTTCTTTACCACTAGCATCAGCTAGGAAACTCCACATTGCCTTATATTCAGTCTTATATTAAACAAACAAACAAACCACCAATTCCCTTCAAACATGGACATAAGACAACCTGTCAAAATCTGGCAAGAAGATAGGATAACTCTTTCCCAGCACATCTGCTACATGTAGATGGCATTCAGCAGAATCGGCTCCCCCAACACCCCAGAGTAAGCAACATGCCAAAGCCTTGATGGGAAAAGTACTTGATGATCTACAGTGTGTCCATCACTCAGCAGCTGCCAGCGCAAAATGAACAACCTTTCCTGGCACCAGTTTCATGATCGCTGGCACTGGGCAGCCATCCTGCCGAGGTCCTCTATACATGAAAGGGAAAGGGAACACGCATGAGGGGCTCCTAGTCTCTATGGAGCTCAGAATGCCTGCTGGTCACCCTGATGCTTAGCAACTGTCTACCTGGGAGACTGTGAGGCTGCAACACGCCACCAACTCAGGGTAACAGTCCTTTCCCAGAGTTCAGAAATAGACGCTCCTCATCTATTAGAAGGCTGGGAATCTAGGCCAGTGCTGACAGGTTTGCCTGACTCCAACTCTGGTAAAGAAGCAGAACTCGACTCTTCATGAAGACTTGGATGCCCACGTGAGATGAGATGGCTACTTGCTGATTTGCAGACATGTGGTCTGGAACATAAAAGACTGAACCTTTTGAGTCAATTGTGTCACTGCCAGTGCTTTTTTGATTCCTTCCACTGATCTGTTTCATAGTTAGAAACATGACTTACATTACCCTTATCTTAACATCCTGAACCATCAGTGTTGTTATTGATCATCAAATTAGTCACTTCCTCTCATTTCAGATCCACTGACAGTTTTGGATGGTTTGAGTTGAGTGGGTTGGACAAGGGGAAATAGGCGATTTCCTTTGCCTCTTGTAGAGTTAATCTCTCATCCAGATACTTCTAAAGCATCTCTTTCAACAGAGGTCTTTATTCTTAGTTTAGCAGCATAACTATAAGGAACGAGTTTCTTCTTTACAAGGCTACAACTCAAAGTCCAAATGATAGATGATTTCCTGGTCCTGAAGAAGACACTTAAGCACTTATATTTCTTTCAACAATTTATTTCAGTTTGAACAAGACAGTCCATTTCTCATGTAAGCATGGAGCAAACAGGTTATGTGTGTTCAAAAAAAAAAAAAAAACATGTATGGCATTCTTTCAAGTGTTGGATTAGAAGAAGGACTTAGAATGTTGCCAACCAGAAATAGTATTTTTTGAGTGTCTACCATTTAATATTTGGGGGCCTCTCTCCTGTCTGCAGACTTGCCAGGTGGTGCAGTGGTAAAGAATCTGCCTGCTGATGCATGAGACACAGGAGACGAGGGTTCTAACCTGGGTCAGGAAGATCCCCTGGAGAAGGGAATGGCAACCCACTCCAGTATTCTTGCCTGGAAAATTCCACAGACTGAGAAGGCTGGTGGGCTACAGTCCATGGAGTCGCAAAGAGTCTGCCACAACTGAGCAACAGAGCAGGCACACACTCCTGTCTGCATGGGTTTTCTCTGTTCTTAAAAATCCTGTGTAGGTCTGCCAAGAGAACAAATTTTCTTACCAAGGATCTTTGGATGTTTTCTTGATTCACTCCAGTGGCCCGAATAAAGGAGACTTCTAGTTTTTAATCTCTTTTTTCTTTGTTATGTATAGACCTCTTCCCCTCCCTTCACAGCCTGTCTACCTACCAAATAACTATTTGGACTGCTCAGGGAGTCAGGATGGCCCAGAATCTAGAAAGTATCCACAGCTTCATCCAGCTGTAGAAGTTTCTCTTTCCCCTCCCTTCTCCAGAGGATCTTCCCAACTTGGAGACGGAACCTGGGTTTCCTGCATTGAAGGCAAATTCTTTACCATCTGAGCCACCAGGGAAGCCCTCTCTTTTCTCCTAAGTAGAAATATTTGCTTCAACTAACATGTTTTGTTAAGTGTGTTTGTTTCACCATCACTGTTATAAAAGTCAATTCTGCTGCAATTATTGCCACAAACAAACATTTGTAAATATCTTGGAAAAAGAGTCCATTTCCAGCCCCAACACAAATAGCTAAGTTAGCATCCATCTTTCTAAAATCCCTTTGTTTTATAAAAGTCATCCCTTTCCTTCCTTCCTGATCTGTCAAAAGAGGCACATTTGCCCACGTTCTCCACCCAGGGGTGAAGCAGTGTATATTTTGCCATATGTACTTGGCCCAGAGAGAATCAAAGTGGCTGTAGCAGCTTTGATCATAGTAGTGCTTTTAGTACTCTTGTGAAAGATTTTCCAACCGACAGGTCTTTGGGGGAACTGAGACAGGCTTCTCGTATGGGTGCCTCTCAAGGGACCAGTTAGGCTCAGAAATGACTGATGCTTCCCTTCTATACTCATAGTCTGTAATGAGAGACCTAGTTGTCCAGGATTCCACCCTACATGAAGCCTCCCTTGAAGGCTGAGTCATCCTATGTTGAAAAGGAGCAGCTGCCGCTCAGAAACACTTGCATCAACATCCTTCTGTGCCGCTTGAACCTAAGACTCATCTGAGCGGAGTGTTATGAGAAAATTCATGCCCCTTCAGAGCAGAACAGCTGTGCCACCACAGTCACCTCTTCTGATAGACCTTAAGGGAAGGTGTTTGTCTTGAGCCAGTCGTTTCGGCTATAACGTCCCCTTCAGGTTTTCGTATCATGATGTCTCCTTCCGGTTCTGTGACTGTTACCTTGTTTCTCTGGTAGGAGTGGGGTGGGGGAGCGGAAACGAGGACCAGTCATTTCTGGCTCCTAATCAGAAGGTTGGTAGATGTGACAATACGCCAAGAATTGTTTCTGGTGGGGCCTGAACAGCAGAGGAGGTGCCTCTGTAGAATGGCTCATGTGAACAGAAGATAGATAGGCCTGGCCTGGCTTTATGACAGATGTCAAATATATCGAAGCACACTGTGAAGCAGATTAACTGATTGGTGAAGAAACGGAAGACCACCAAGAAGGATGGCCAGCTGTCCTGCCTCTGTGCACACCCAGCAGCGAGCCTGATGCAGGGCCAGTGCGTGGGGAGAGTGGAGACCTGGGCGAGCTGTCCGAATTTCTGCCTTGTCAATGAAAAGCCCCAAGCCACAGAGGCTGTTGGGAGAGTGCAGGGCGGGGTGGAGGACCAGGGTGAGGGGCCACCCTGAGAGCAGGCACCTCTTCCACATGGCATCTCAGGTACCCCCTGGACTGCTCAAGAAACGTTGGTTCTTCAGCCCTCCCTCCCGGCTCAGTTCAAGAAAGACTCCTTGAGGGTCCACCATGTGCCAAGCACAGTGGTGGGCATTGGAGATGAGTGTTAATACCACCTGGGTTTCAGCTCTAATCCCATCCCAAAAGAGCTCTCTGCCTCCTACTGTGTCCCTCTATCTTGGGAGAACATGGGGTATTTGGGTCACTCATTGGCTACTGGGTGATCTGGGGTAAGTTGGTCGACTTCTCTGAGCCTTGTTTTCTTCAGTCACAAAAAGGACACTTGGACTCCTGCCTCATAGAGTTGAGAATATGGGGCTTAACAGTGTGATTGTGCTTTGCTAAAAAGACCAGCTAGGGATACTATATAAGGGGGGTGATGATTAGCTCACGATATACCTTTTATCTCATCAAGGCTACTTTTCAGGTAGTTTATACCACTCTCCACTGAGATTATCTGCTGTTAGATTACAAGCTCCTGGTACCCTTAGCCCTGAGCTCACTTAGTCAAATATGACTATCAGAAAACCTTGGGACAAATGAATAATAAAAAGGCTACTTTTCCTTCAAATGGTTATAGCCAGCACCCAGGTATTCTGCTTGGTTAGAGAACAAACTGAGTATCAGCTGCCTCTTCAGCTGGGCACCCTTGTACTATGTACAACCCACACAACCGCCCATGGTGAACCTGCTAGTACCTCACATGGTGCTTGGCCCAAGCTACATATCTGAATGTTTTCAAACTCAATTTATTACAGTCACTGCTGTGCCCAGAATGATGGTATTACATTTTCAATAAGATTACTTTAGCCATTGGATAGACTTAATGGATAAATTACAGATAAAATGTAAAAAGTCACAACAGCGAGTTCTTTTCTCCTCTTAAAATGTTTTTTCCTTTAAGTCAATCATGGAAATAATATAATATTACATTTTGTCTGGGTTTGCTGGACATAAAATGTACAAGTTTTTGTTTCTTTGCTTTGTTTTAAGTTTTTGTGACCATGAGTGATGGGAAATCAACACTGACATAGACTAGGAGAAAAGCATGGAGGTGACACGAATTATTAAAGAAGGACAGCTGTATCTTTATAGATAGGGGGTTCCCCATAATTAGGGAAGGGTGATGAAACAGAGAAGTTGAGACTAGCTTGCAGGAAAAGTTCCTTGTGATATGGAGTATTTGTTGGTTTAACTCTTCTCCCTTTGCTTATTTCTAGATAGTTTAGTTGCTAAAAGTAAAATCCTTGTTAAATGGAAGAGCTGAACAGTTTCATATTTATATATTCCATTTTGTAGTAGCAACATGGAAAGAAGTCTCAAGAATGCAGATCTACACAGATTTCATCCTCTACATCAGCTTCCAAGGTGGTCAGATTCTTTTTCTATGGAGCAGAAAATGCAAGTCTCTCCAGAAGGAAAAAACCAAAACAAAACAGAATCTAGCTTTATGTAAATGACAAGGGAAAGGGGTAAAAATGGAACTAAAAAATGGAACTGCTTTGTATGTGGGGCAGTTAACTTTAGTGAGATCCTAATGATTAGATTTTTGGCTCCTCAGGAAGCAGTGTGATGCTGTAACTGTCTGTCTCTTAGGTGGGCTTGCGGTATCAAAGGAAAAAAAAAATTCATTTGAATCTAGAAAATGTAGACTTTGTCACTGGGCTGAAGGAGGAGCAAATGGTTTTTCAACCACAAGAGGATTCCACAAATTCATATTCTTTTCGATTCCTCATTCTGATCCCCCACCCCACCT
The DNA here is from genome assembly GCA_007570785.1 of Antilocapra americana. NCBI lineage: Eukaryota > Metazoa > Chordata > Mammalia > Artiodactyla > Antilocapridae > Antilocapra > Antilocapra americana. The sequence goes on from ML660247.1 coordinate 8,182,131, forward strand.
GGCTTCTTTTATTTCCCTTTGAATTTGTGTTAAATTCATTACAGGCTCTTAAAGGAGAAAGGTTCTCAAGGGTTTAATAGAGATGTTAGATGCTATGAATAAAAAAGGGGGGTGGGGAAGAGGAACTCACCACGGCTTCTTTGAACTAAACTATAGCTCATCTCAAGTGCTTTTCCCCCTTTTGGAGAAAAATATACCCTTCTCCTCCAGGAAGCTCAAAGTCTCAAAGGCCTATATTAACTTGATCTTTGGGAATAGTGTTTTAATTTTTTCCATAATCATCATGCAAATTGATCATGATCATCTCTGGGAAGGAAAATAAGTGAACCAGTGGCCTCATTAACTCCAATGCTAGGGGGAACCCATGTTCCCAAGAGCTGGTGCCCTTACCCCACACTGGCCCAGGCTTTCTTTGTACATGACTTGGTCCAGTCCCAAGTGTAAGCTGTGACTTCTTCTGTCCCTGACCTGTTTAAATTGCCTCATGCATTTTATTCATTTAAAAAATAATGTGGGAATAATTTGAAAGGTCTCAACCTTATAATGAATGAAGCGGGGAAAAGGCTAGGAGAGTTTTATCAAAAGAAAGCACTGGTCATAGCAAAAACCCTCTTGAAACAACCCAAGAGAAGACTCTACACATGGACATCACCAGATGGCCAACAGACTGATTACATTCTTTGCAGCCAAAGATGGAGAAGCTCTATACAGTCAGCAAAAACAAGACCAGGAGCTGACTGTGGCTCAGATCATGAACTCCTTATTGCCAAATGCAGACTTAAATTGAAGAAAGTGGGGAAAACCACTAAACCTTTCAGGCATGACCTAAATCAAATGCCTTATGATTATACAGTGGAAGTGAGAAATAGATTTAAGGGACTAGATCTGATAGAGTACCTGATGAACTATGGACAGAGATTCCTGACATTGTACAGGAGATAGGCATCAAGACCATCCCCAGGAAAAAGAAATGCAGAAAAGTAAAATGGCTATCTGAGGAGGCCTTACAAATAGATGTGAATAGAAGAGAAGCAAAAAGCAAAGGAGAAAAGAAACAATATACCCATTTGAATGCAGAGTTCCAAAGAATAGCATAGAGAGATAAGAAAGACTTTCTCAGTGATCAGTACAAAGAAATAGAGGAAAACAATAGAATGGGAAAGACTAGAGATCTCTTCAAGAAAATTAGAGATACCAAGGGAACATTTCATGCAAAGATGGGCTCAATAAAGGATAGAAATGGTATGGACCTGATGGAAGCAGAAGATATTAAAAAGAGGTGGCAAGAATACACAGAACTGTACAAAAAAGACCTTCGTGACCCAGTTAATCACGATGGTGTGATAACTCACCTAGAGCCAGACATCCTAGAATGTGAAGTCAAGTGGGCCTTAGGAAACATCACTACACACAAAACTAATAGGGGTGATGGAATTCCAGTTGAGCTATTTCAAATTCTAAAAGATGATGCTGTGAAAGTGCTGCACTCAATATGTCAGCAAATTTGGAAAACTCAGCAGTGGCCACAGGACTGGAAAGGGTCAGTATTCTTTCCAATCCCAAAGAAAGCTCAAACTACTGCACAATTGCACTCATCTCACACGCTAGTAAAGCAATGCTCAAAATTCTCCAAGCCAGGCTTCAGCAATACGTGAACCATGAACTTCCAGATGTTGAAGCTGGTTTTAGAAAAGGCAGAGGAACCAGAGATCAAATTGTCAACATCCGCTGGATTATCGAAAAAGCAAGACAGTTCCAGAAAAACATCTATTTCTGCTTTATTGACTATGTCAAAGCCTTTGTGTGGATCACAATAAACTGTGGAGAATTCTGAAAGAGATGGGAATACCAGACCATCTGACCTGCCTCTTGAAAAACCTGTATGCAAGTCAGGTCAGGAAGCAACAGTTACAACTGGACATGGAACAACAGACTGGTTCCAAATAGGAAAAGGAGTACGTCAGGGCTGTATATTGTCACCCTGCTTATTTAACTTACATGCAGAGTACATCATGAGAAATGCTGGGCTGGAAGAAGCACAAGCTGGAATCAAGATTGCCGGGAGAAATATCAATAACCTCAGATATGCAGATGACACCACCCTTATGGCAGAAAGTGAAGAACTGAAGAGCCTCTTGATGAAAGTGAAAGAGGAGAGTGAAAAAGTTGGCTTAAAGCTCAACATTCAGAAAACTAAGATCATGGCATCTGGTCCCATCACTTCATGGCAAATAGATGGGGAAACAGTGGAAACAGTGGCTGACTTTATTTTTCTGGGCTCCAAAATCACTGAAGATTGTGATTGCAGCCATGAAATTAAAAGACACTTACTCCTTGGAAGGAAAGTTATGACCAACCTAGATAGCATATTAAAGACCAGAGACATTACTTTGTCAACAAAGATCTGTCTAGTCAAGGCTATGGTTTTTCCAGTGGTCATGTATGGATGTGAGATTTAGACTATAAAGAAAGCTGAGCACCAAAGAATTGATGCTTTTGAACTGTGGTGTTGGAGGACTCTTGAGAGTCCCTTGGACTGCAAAGAGATCCAACCAGTCCATCCTAAAGGAGATCAGTCCTGGGTGTTCATTGGAAGGACTGATGTTGAAGCTGAAACTCCAATCCTTTGGCCACCTGATGCAAAGAGCTGACTCATTTGAAAAGACCCTGATTCTGGGAAGGATTGAGGGCAGGAGGAGAAGAGTACGACAGAGGATGCGATGGTTGAATGGCATGACCGACTCAATACACATGAGTTTGGTTGGGCTCTGGGAGTTGGTGATGGACAGGGAGGCCTGGCATGCTGCAGCTCATGGGGTCGCAAAGAGCCAGACACGACTGAGTGACTGAACTGGACTGAACTGAACTGAGCCTTATAAAAGGGATGCTTATGTTCTCTAGGTTCCAACCAACATCCCCAACCGTTCTGTGACAGGACCACACCACCGATGGACATGTTTTATTCAGACCTCACCTTAGAGACACTGAGGTCTCAGTATGCTTTGGACAATAAACTGAGTCAGTCAGGATTAAAATGTGTGACTCAGATGCCTAATTCTGAATGCTACTCTGCTGAATTAGGAGGCCTTTTTTTTTTTTTAAGAGTGTGTTTGTTTTAATTTTAATTTAACATGGAGAATGGCAGAGACAAATATGTCTTTACAAAGTAAACTGAGTAAGAAATTTTTGAGCTGTGGTGGTTATTAATTTCATGTAAGTGTCTCCTCTTTTTATTTTTATAAACTGTAAAATTCAAGAGGAAGCACAACCAAATGTAATATGCTTTTATTGATTGCCTGCTAGGTGCCAAGCAAGGTGTTAAATGTTTTCAAATGCTGCCTCATTTATCCTTGTCTTACAGATGAGGAAAAGGGAATGGGAAGAGGTGGGATAGATTGCCCTGCTGGAAAACAGCCACGTCATTTATAGATCTGCCTCACCGCTAAAAAGTGAGACACAATTGTTGGAAAATTAACTTCCTCGAAGCAGTATCAAGCTAGACTGTTTCTCAGTGGACCTTGTCCTTCCAGTGAGTAGTGAGGAAGTTACTAGAACTCTTGGAACCAATGGGTACTGTGTGTCTGAATGAGGACAGTAGGTGTCCAGGACTGTGCCTTGTGCCTGCTGTTATCTTCCACTGATTAACTATCCATGGCTGAAAAATAGATTCCTGGTGAGTGAGTGCATGCTAAGTCGCTTCAGTCATGTCTGACTGCGACTCCATGGACTGGAGCCCCCCAGGCTCCTCTGTCCATGGGATTCTCCAGGCAGTAACACTGGAGTGGGTTGCCAATCCCTCCTCCAGGGGATCTTCCCAACCAAGGGATCAAATCTGAGCCTCATGTCTCTTGCATTGACAGGCAAGTTCTTTGCTGCTAGTACCACCTGGGAAGCCCAGATATCCATATATGTTTAAGTAAATCACTTTGCGGTACACCTGAAACTAAAACAGCATCGCAAATCAAGTATACCAATATAAAATAACAAATTTAAATAACAAAAAAAAGTTAAAGCTAAGAAAAAGAGAAAAAATATAGCATTGGGTATATAGAATTACAAATAAGTAATTAGCTAAGTGGGCTTCTCACTGAGGTGGTATCTCTGGTTGTGGATCACAGGCTCTGGCCGAGCTTCGGTACTTGCCGTGCCAGGGCTCTGTAGCTGCAGTTCCTGGGCTCTAGAGCACAGGCTCAGAAACTGTGGTACATGGGCTTAAGTTGCTCCGTGGCAGCTGGGATCTTACCGGACCAGGGATCGAACCCACGTCTCCTGCATTGGCAGGCAGATTCTTTGCCGCTGAGCCACCAGGGAAGCCCCAGATGACTTTAAAGTCAATTTGATTTCTCTCAAGAAATTCTATAGTCAGTATGCTTTGACACCTACTATCTGTAAGGTATTGCATTAGAAGACAATGAAATACACCTTCAAGAAACATTTGTTGAGTTTGGGGTACATGCTGGAAATTGTGCTATGAGCTCCGGATACAAAGATAAAGGGGCCCGATTGCTCGGTTAGGAGGGTGGCTTTGTGAACAGGCACAGTCAGTATTAGAACGATGCCAAACAGCAGAGTGACTTGAGGACCTAAAGAAAACTTGGGAGATATAGTAACACTCGAGCTGGGTTTTAAAGTTGTTAGTAAGAGTTCTTCAGATGGAGATGTTTGGAGAAACACTTACTGTTTTGAGGGAACTTCATGTTTAATTTGACACAGCAAGAGCATGTTAAGGCCTTGGAAATAGCCATAAACATGGCATGATTGGTGTGTCATGGAGCAGGGCTGGCATTACCACTCATTTACCGGCAGAATGGTATTTTCTCAGACTATGCTTAGAAGAACAATGTTTCCTTGAGATGAGAATTGGTATTGACTGGGAAAACAGGAGGTTTGAAGGTCACATAAAATGGAGGGAGCACTGGGTTAGACTGCAACATGGGACTTTGTTCTGCAAGACCTCAGACTCTTTAACATGCTGCTCTGCATGATTAATTTGCAAGAACTTGCCCTGAACCTCTTTGTCTCTCCCTTTTCATAATGCACTCAGGGGCTCCATGGGTCCCACAGCGGGAAATACTGCTTTAAGATAGAGGCAGGTGTCACCTGTCTTTAAGAAGTGAATGGTTTCTATTTCAGAAGGAAAATTTGGGCACCTGGGAGGAAGAATGCCAATGATGAGAGACCGGATGCAGGCAGCTTATCACCAAATTGTTTAAATCTTCTAGGCAAAAGAAACAAATAGGAGTCAGAACTAAAGCACTTAAGCCGTGGAATGCAGTGGAGAAATTGAAAGAGACTCAGCTGGTAGTCTGGATACTTTGAGACCATATGGGTGGGAAAGGTTGATAAGAAAAAAATATATGAGGGTGACACCCTAGTGTCTAGTTGGGATACTTGGACAGTCAAGAGAAATGATGGGTAGAAGATGAGAAGATTAATTCCATTTGGGCATGATATAATTGAGGGGTCTATAAGACCTCTCAATAGAGCTGGTCAACTCAGCCAAGGGTTGGGGACCCTAATCCCCTTCTCAAGACACACAGGATCACAACTGTATTCTTCTATGATACTTCAAAGTGACTATTATCCAAAGGTATCTCAGGATTTACTGTAACTGTGTTGCTTAACAATAAATATATAGAAATGCAGGTAATAGAGAGCTGTGTTTAATAGAAAGGAATGTAAGTCAGTGACTGACTGTATTTATTGAACTACTAGTGTGCTCCTAGCCTAGCAACTGTGTGTGTGTGTGTATGTGTGTGTATGGATGGTAGCCCGCCAGGCTTCTCTGTCCATGGGATTCTCCAGGCAAGAATACAGGAGCAAGTAGCCATTCCCTTCTCCAGGGATCTTTCTGACTCAGAGATCGAACTCTGGTCTCCGGCACTGCAGAGAGTACTGTCTGAGATACCTGGAGAATCCTAGCAACAGTACATAAGCGTAAAGCAAGAAAACCAAAAAAATAAAAATAAAAAAAGAAAGACAAGGAAAAGAAAAATACACAAACTTTGTTCAAGGACATTGCTGTCTAAAGTTTACAGAAAACGTTGCAAGTGGTTGGATTTCTCTGTTGGGATCTTTGGACATTCTGCTGTCTAGATGGGGCTCCCCTGGTGGCTCAGGCGGTAAATAATCTGCCTGCAATGCAGACTCCTGGATCAGGAATCTTTGTTCTTTCTGGCTTCAACAAGAGCAAAGCTGTTTCTTCACTTTACTATTACTCTGATACTGTCGTGTCTTAAATATCCTTGTGCTAGAAGGCACTGCAATATTAATTAAAAATACAGGAAGATCCCCTGGAGAGGGGAATGGTTACCCACTCCAGTGTTCTTGTCTGGAGAATTCCATGGACAGAGGAGCCTGGCGGGCTACAGTCCATGCAGTTGCAAAGAGTTGGACACGACTGAGTAACTAAGCATGATGACTTGCTAGATGAGCTAGGGCAAGTTATATAACTTCTTAAAGCTTGGGTGTTCTCATCTGTAAATTTTTATCTGTAGAATATTAGTACAGAAGTTGTGAGGATTGCTAGGGTTAAACTAAAATTTATTTACCATATTTTGAATGAATAAATTAAATTTCTTTAAGAAATAATGTATGCATTGTGATCCATTAATACATTTCACTATTTTTATTTGATTTCCAGTTAATATCAAATAATAACTTGTCTATTTGAATTGCAAAAATCAAGCTGGTTTGAATTAAAGAAGTGTGAAAAATTCTTGGGTTGGCAAAATGCATAACACTTTCATCAATTAAAAATAGGTAAAATGTGTTAAAAATAATGAAAAGTTCATATTTTAATTGAACTGGATTTTCACAAGCCTATATTTTATGAAGCTTAATGAAACAAAAATTGAAATGGTGCCCATTATGAAATCTGTGTTAATTGTTATGATTCTTATAAAGTTCATATGATTCCAAAAAGTTTTGCAGTTATACCAACTTGAAATGTACAGTACATGTCTTTCATTCTCTCTGGATATATTTTTGATAATAAAGAGCAATTATGCACCTTGGCAAACAGAGCATTTGCTAAATTGAAAACTTCCTTTAAAAACACTAGAAACTTTGGACATGATACTGCCAAAACTGCAGGGTGCTTTTGCTAATCTGACAAAACTTTCTTTGTTCTTTCTGGCTTCAACAAGAGCAAAGCTGTTTCTTCACTTTACTATTACTCTGATACTGTCATTGTCTTAAATATCCTTGTGCTAGAAGGCACTGCAATATTAATTAAAAATACAGTCTAATTATTTACCCTAGTTGGTTCACACAAACCTCTACAGTATAATCAGTGCACTCTCTTATGGGGTTTCACAGCATTTTGGACTGAAATAGGAAGGTTTGTTACTCACTTACTCTTGGCTCATGAGTGTAATTAAGTTTAACCTACAACTCACCTTTAGGTCACTAGATCAAACATAACTTATCCGGCCAATGTCCAAAAGTATGGGCTGCATTGACTGGGCGGCATACATGAATGAATGGAACTTTTAATTTACCTCCAGACCTCTCAGAGAACATTTGGAGTGTTTCCAAAGGCAGAGGGAAAGCAGAGGGTTACCAAATCAGTCACCGACTTCAGACAATCCTCAGCCCAACACCATAAACCATGCCTGAGGACAGCTCGCCTGTGACTGTGTTTAGTGACCATCAGTAGCCTAGAGTGGCAGACAGATATTTTCTATTTCTTAGTGTGGTGGGAAGACTCAGGGTGTGCCTGGTCCTGAATTATCTGGTGAGCTTGTCTTTTGGAAGCTCAACATAGAAATGTTGCTAGGCCCAGTACAGTGGTCAGATCTGTCTTTAAAATCTTTTGTCCTTGGGCTTATCTGTCCTTATTTAGTAAGGGACAAATGTCTTCTGGAAGGACCCAGAGAGGGCTCATTGGTCTCCTCCATAAACATGTCTTTGAAAGAGTGACAGTAATGAAACTACTTTATTGGCATAAAATGTCCAAATGTTACCCGCACCACCTTAAAATTTAAATTGCCATCTGGGAGTCCTATTAGTTTGAAATGTCCAATTGGCTGGCCTGAGGAAGAAACAAAGGGGCAAACAACCACATGAAAAAATTTGGACAACGAGGAACAATAGTAAGAATAAAGTAATATTTGATTCTAGTTATTGAAACTCATTAGAACTCAGGCTGATTGAAGTGTACATTGTTTGGTAGACATGGCAGAAGATGAGAGTCTGTTCTTAAAGTTGTTTGGGTGAGGTACAAAAGACTTTGAGTATCTTGAAAGTTTTGTGTTTTTAAAAAAATTTTTATTTTATATTGGAGTATAGCCAATTAACAATGGTTTGATAGTTTCAGGTGGACAGCGAGGGGACTTGGTCATACATATCTATCAATCCATTCTGCTCCAAACTCCACAGTAGGTCCTTGTTGGTTACTCATTATATGTAGCAGTATATATGTGTCTATCCCAAACTCCCTAATTATTCCTTCCCCCCATCCTTCCCCTTTGGTAACCATAAATTTGTTCTCTGTCTGTGAGCCTGTTTCTGTTTTGTAAATAAGTTCATTTGTATCATTTCTTTTTTAATGATGTAGTTTTACCTACATAAGCTATTCAATAGGAAATCTTAAAAACATTTTAAAAATTTTTAATCGGAAGATAATTGCTTTACAATGTTGCATTGGTTTCTTCCAAACAGCAGTGTGAATCAGCTGTAAGTATACATATATCCGCTCCCTCTAGAGTCTCCCTCTATCTCCATCTCACCCCTCTAGGTCATCACAGAATGGTAGGTTGAGCTCCCTGTGTTATATAGCAACTTCCCACTAGATAGCTATTTCACAAATGATAAGGTATATATTTCGGTACTGCTTGCTCCATTTGTCCCACCCTCTCCTTCCTCAGGTGACTCAGTGGTAGAGAGTCCACCTGTCAATGCAGGAGACACTGGAGATGCAGGCTTGATCCCTGGGCTGGGAAGATCCCCTGGAGGAGGAAATGGCTACCCATTCTAGTGTTCTTGCCTGGAGAATGCCATGGACAGAGGAGCCTGGTGGAGTACAGTCCGTGGGGTCGCGAAAGAGTCAGACACGACGGAATGACTAACACTAGCTACTATCAACCCTCCTTCCCCAGCATGTCCGCAAGTCCCTTCTCTAGGTCTGTGTAGAGACCTGCCCTGCAAATAGGTTCATCAGTACCATTTTCCTAGGCTCCATGTATGTGTGTTAACATAGATATTACAAAAAAAGAAAGTCACGGGTCAACGTCCCTGATGAACACAGGAAGATCTTAATTCATCCAGAGTCTGAAATGGTGGCAGGTATTTTCAATGACTTTCCTGAGTGAATTTAACCTGATGTTTTGGCTGAGGTAAGTTAAGACTTCAGTGGACTAACTCTGTTTTACAATTCGACAGAAAGTAGCTGTCAGGAAGGTAAATCAAGACACCAAAGGAAGACAGTGCACGATGCCTCTCCTGGGAGGTTCTGTGAAGAGGAAACAGGTCAAAGCAACCAGAGGTGGTGGTGTTCGTGTTCTGCCTGCAGAGAAGAGACTGTCAGCTGGAGGCTCTGATTCACAGAAACATAGCTGTATATAAAGTCAAACAGAAAGAGCTATATATGTACCTCAAAGATTAAATTTTATGACGAATTGACTTTGGGAGTTGGTTGACTCCACTGGAAAGCATTATAAGACCCACCGCATCTGTTCCAGTGGATACACTGTCCACCCACCCGTTCACTCAACAGGATTCATGGAGTGCTTACTACAGCTGGTCACTAGGATGTGCAAAAACAAAAGCCCTTGACCTCACAGAACTTACACTCAGATGAAGTGTCCAAGGAGAGAAGGCTTTCATCTTCCACTGGGAACGTGGGCAAAGAGGAGGACCACTTGAGGCGTGGAGGGGAGGTGGACAGGGTCCCATCATACCGGTTCTTGTACTTTTAACATTCGGAGAAATGAGGAGCCATTGATGATTTTTAAGTAGGGAAATAAAATGATCAGATTAGCTTCTAAGGGTCCTCTTTCAGCATCTTCATGGCTTCTGTACATGTTCCATTTCTCCCTGCTGCCATGTAGACAGAGTTTTCTAACAACCTCAGAAAACTGAAGGGAGCAGCGGAACTTTGGTGCAGAGCAACTGGAGAACTGGAAATGGGTGAAAATGTTATTTTTTTTCAGTTGAATTTGGATCCTGAAAGCCACTGGGACTTCCTTGGTGGCTCAGATGGTGAAGAGTCTGCCTGTAATGCAGGAGACCTGGGTTCAATCCCTGGGTCAGAAGATGCCCTGGAGGAGGACATGGCAACCCACTCTAGTATTCTGGCCTGGAGAATCCCACAGACAGAGGAGCCTGGTGGGCTACTGTCCATGGAGTTGCAAGTAGTCAGACACACTGGGTGACTTTCATTCACTTACTTGGTCTCCTGAGACCTTACAACTGGACCACACAGTAGCTCTCTATGGTTGCCCTGGGTCTGATGCGCTCTTCTCCTGCCCTAGGAGCCTTCCCAAACATTTGATCACACCGTGTCCCAACACGGAGCCCTCTATCGGCTGCCTCGGCTACATCCTCAGAGCCCAGTCTCTCCACAGAATGGTCCTGTCAGTCTGCCCTGCGCCATTATCCATGAGGTTTAATTATACAAGAGCACTTCCTAAACTGGTTCCGTAGATACAAGTTTAGTGAGATGTTAAAAGATGCTCTACAAAAATGGGAGGGGAGTTGATGAGTCAAGCAGACTGATAAAACAAATGCAGAGTATGATAAAATCCTCTGTTTGAGACTCTCTTTGAGGCAGTTAACCTCACTAAAGGCTCTGAGAAACGCTGCAAAATGTTCTTTAACCTAGCACTTCTCGAGTATAGTTAACAGCAAACACTCTCTTCTACTTAACCACTTTGGTCACCTGATTAAATGGTTTGGGAAACACTACTCAAGCTAACCCTTCACTTTTGCCGAGTTGGTCTGCCTAACCCCAGGTGTGCCTTTGAACTTTCCCTGCAGTGGCTTTCCTTATCTGTTCCCTGTTTTGGAAAATTCTTTATTAATGACTCTATCCTTCTAATCTCATCCAATTCAAATGCCATCTCCTTCATGAAGTCCACCTTGATTATTCCACCCCAGAATGATGTTGCTTTAAGTACACATATATCTCCTCCCTCTTGTGTTATATAGCAGCTCCCCACATTTTACACCATTTTACACATGGTAGTGTATAAATGCTCAGTTCATCCCACCTCCTCCTTCCCCCTCTGTGTTCACAAGTCCATTTTCTATGTCTGTATCTCTATTCCTGCCCTGAAAATAGGTTTATCAGTACCATATATGTATACTTATAACTGATTCACATTGTAGTATAGCAGAAACAAACACAACATTGTAAAGCAATTATCCACCAATTAAAACTAAAAAATGTGTTATCAAGCTTATTATAAAAACAGAATGATCATGCTCTTTTTCTGACTTTTAAAGCATTTTATTTCCTGCATCATATTGTTCATGAACAATAATGTTTATAGTATTACTCTTTCCATCTTTAGAGCTGTGAAATGAGCGGATCAGTCTCTTGAAGGGATTGATCGTTTTACTTTTTACATGAAAGAATTATGGAAGAACATGAGCTTTGTAATAAGACAAATAGCTGTTCCTGTCACATTTTAGCTAACCAGATGCATGACTTTGGACAACTTACCCAGCCTCAGTAACTGTCAGTTTTCTCATCTGTAAAATAGGGCCTTGTTAGACATGGGCCTTCTTGGTGACTCAGATGGTAAAGAATCCACCTGCAATGCAGGAGACCTGGGTTCAATCCCTGAGTTGGGAAGATTCCCTGGAGGAGGAAGTGGCCACCCACTCTGGTATTCCTGCCTGGGAAATCCCATGGACAGAGGAGCCAAGTGGGCTAGGGTCCTTGCAGTTGAAAGAGCAGGACACACACGACTCAGCAACTCACACTTTCATTTTATTAGAGGCTGCGTGAAGATCAAATGAGACCATGGTCAGTAGCCAACATGTTGTAAGCAATTAATACATGTGAGCTCCAATTATTATTATAATTTCTGTTACTACTGTATATGTGTGTACTCAGTTGCTCAGTCATGTCCATGGGATTTCCCAGGCAAGAATACTGAAATAGGTCACCATTTTCTCCTCCAGGGGATCTTCCTGACCCAAGGCTCAAATCCACCTCTGCTGCATTGACAGGTGGATTCTTTACCACTGAGCCACTGGGAAAGCCCCTAGTACTACCACACACACACAAAAAAATCTCCTTTTTTTTGTTTTGTTTTAGTGACTGTAACATGTACAATATTCTAGGACATCAAAATTCTGAATAGTTTGATATTTTGGCATCCAAAAAGACTGCTTCTTTCTTTGTGGACAGTGGGATATTGGATAAACCCACTGCTTAGTAGGAATTGGTTTTCTTTCCAGAGAGGGAGGGAATGTGGCTATAATAGCCATGCTTCCTGGATTTTCTGATCCACCTAGATTTTAAGAGTCAATCTCATCAGCAAACAAAGAATTAGTCCAATGAATCTGATTTCCGGTTCATTGTGAACGCTGTGCATTGTGTGGAGAGGTGTTTAGATCTTGCTTGTGACTGATTTGCCTGGTCTGTGGCCTGGATATCAGGAGCCTGGCAATCACGAATCAGCGGCTGGGCAGAATCAGCACTTTGACTTCATTAGTCTAGGTTTCCCTTGATTCTTGACATGTGATTGTCTGATATCGAAGTTCAACAAAAGAAAATGCCAAAGATTCTTTTGTATCACACATGGTAATTATCTGTGAATTAAGATAAAAGAACAGCATATATGTATGCATATTTTCATGTTTCTATTCATTCAGTAAGTTTATTGAGTACCTACTATGTGTGAGACACAGTTATTGGCAGTTGTGATATAATAGTAAACAAAAGACAGATATCTTGGGACTTCCCTGCTGCTCCAGTGGCTAAGACTCTGAGCTCCCAAAGCAGGGGGCCAGCGTTCGATCTCTAGGCAGAGAATTATATCTCACATGCTGCAACTAAAACCTGCCACAGCCAAATAAATTATTTAAAAAAACCATACTAAAAACGATCTCAGTTTAAAAAAGAAAAGACAGACATCTCTACTATAATGGAGCTTAATTCTATCTGGAGACGACAGAGAACAAACAACTAAACAGATGAAGATATTATATACAAAGTGGTGGGAAATGCTACGAGAAAAATCAAAGCAAGGGTAGGCGGGATGCAGAGCTGGGGAGATCAGGGAAGGTTCTGGGTTAAGACGACATCTGAGCAAAGGGGTGAAGGAAATATGAGAAGCATGTAGGCTGAGGAACTCTGGAAGGGAAAAGAACCCTGTCACCTAATATGGAAGAGGAAAAAGCTGAGATAAAGGGAAAGAATGGCTTGATGTTAGATAAAGAAACACTGGACTTTCTGGCCACGTCAAGTTTGTATTTTATCTGATGTAAAGGAATCGGGAAGCCATCCGTGCACATTAAGGCGAGGTACTATGTTTGTCTTTTTAAAAGATCCTTCTGGCAGCAGAGAGTGGAGAGTGGGTTGGAGAGAGCCAGGTGGGTATGGAGAGAGGGGGTGGAGGGATATGAAATAGCTCAGGTAGGAGATGATGCTGGCTTGGACTGGACCAGGGTTTATCAGCCTCAGCACTAGTAGTATTTTGAGCTGCATAATCTTTGCGGTTGAGGGTTGCCCTGGGCACTGTAGGCTGCTTAGAAGTTGCCCCAGTCTCTACCAACTGGATGTCAGTAGTATCCTTTCTCCCCAGGAATGACCACTCTAGATGAATATCTGCTGAGAGGGAAAATTGCCCCCAGTTGAGAGTCAGTGGCCTGTGCTGCTGGTAGAGAAGGATGGAGGGGGACAGATGTGAGAGGTCTTGGAAGGTAAGAGTCAATGAGAGGTGGTGTACGTGGGCTGGCGATGGAGAAAACGAAGAGGGAGAGAGAGGAGCCGAGCGACTGCCTGGATGCTGTGCTGCGGCTGTCTTGTTGGAGGGGGGACGGGCTTGCTGCTGAAGACACTGGTTCAGTTCTGGAAGGGCAGCACTGGGCAGCCCACGAGACCCCTCTCTCCTGCCGAGTGGAGGTGGGAGCAGCGAGGCCTGGAGTACAGCAGAGGGACCTGGGGGAGAGGCAGGTTTCCACACTGGTGACCGGGGCCGCAATGGGAGAAGATGGAACCGATCAGGGCACTATTTAGAGGGAGAAAGGAAAGACGAGGGCCGAGGGTAAAGCCACAGAAACCCAGAGGATTGAAGCCTTCATGTAGAGCCAACCAAAAGGCCAGAAAACTCCCCAGAGCCTGTAATAACCTGGACCCTATGCAGCAAATAGCATGGGAATCAAGACAGCGGGCTGTGACTCCAGTGACCTGTGTGTTTACCTCCTGATCCCTCCACTTACATTTACATGCCTGTGAGTACATTACTTGCCTTCCTAACGCTTGCAGTGACGCTGGGAGGGATTAGATGCAGTGCTGTACTGAACGTCCTTCAGTTGGTCCCTGGCTTGTAGGAGGTCCTCATTTAGTGGTAAATGTAGAAAGAGGTGTGGAGAGGCACAAAGCTGTGGATGCTGCATATCCATGGGGATGGATATACTCTCTGAAGAGGTTTAGCTGGAGGCCCTTGGTGGCTTGCACAGAGGGCAAGCATCTCAAGCAGGGTGCCTGAGTAGGATCTGCTGAAACCCTACACAGCCCCAAGCCTATGTGCCGGGGTAATGTAATGAAAGGTGTTTTCCTCCCCCCAGGACAGGTGCTCAACTGATACAGTTAGAGTCTCAAATTCCAGAGCTTAATTGTTTGTTCTACATACAAGTTAGCCCAGCTCAGCACACCTGTGGATGAAGATCTTACGATGCACCCAAGTCTGTCTTTTATTAAGCTCTTCGCAAGCCGTTAAAACAAGCCCAAATGTCCATGTGTCAGTAAGTATGCACACGGACGTAGAAGGAGCCATTGTGAGGACTGTACAGTGAAGAGCTCAGAACTGTACGTGAATCCCGGGGCTCCGGAAAATACAGTTGTATGATTAATGTAACCAGAGTTAGATATAAAATGAAATTAAATATTTTATATAGCGAGAAATGCCTACACACACATAAAATTCCCTGTTAGTTGTATTTGAGGTTTAGCCATGTTGAATCGATAAAAAATGATTTAGAATGGATGGCTTCCAGCAGCTGGTTGCGCTTTCAGTCTTCCATAAAGAAGTTAAAATTAATTTTAATATGTTGATGGTGCTTATTGATGATAATATTCATAATAAATATCCATTGGAAAAACTCTCTGGCACATCTATGTGACAGGGAGGTCAAAAATGTTAATGACAATCACAACTACAAAATGCAATTCAGTCAATTACTTTAATTAAATCTAGAACTACTTTATGTCTTCTCATTTATACAGTAAACTAATAGTGGGGAAAGGGCATCATCTTTATCTGGCTTGTTTCAGCGTCCAAAGATGCGGTCCCAGGTTGTGTTTTCATTCTTAGATCCTTGTGGAACATTTAAGGTAATTATGGGTCTTACAAGTAATGCTTCTGCTTCTGTGAACGGGAAAGGGGTGGAGAGTTCCTTCTGAATGCAGTTTTATAGAAAGAGAGTTTTCCCTTCACAGACGCTAATCTTGTGTTTACAGGCTGGGTTATGTTGGACGGAGCCAACATTCCACGGTAAATTGTGGAAGCGTCTACATTTCAGTGAATCCTTTTTAATTATATTGTTTGGTATCAGAAGAAAAGGAACGCAGCTGTCTGAGTTCTCACTGCCACACAGGTTCCAGCACTCTCGACTCACTCAGTTCTTCCAACCCTAACAAATACATCAAAAACAAATTGTGGGGTCATAGTAAACTTTAGAACCCTTACACCTTAATGTTATTGAACTTGGAAAGTATAAAGATGAGCATTTTAAATAATAAATCAATTCATCAACAGTTTATACAATATTTCTACACAGTTATTTAATACCTACTGTGTGCTAAAAGTGTTGTGGGCATCCAAACACAGCTATAAATTACACAGATGAAATCCTGACACTCCCCTTAAGGGGCTTACATTTTGTTTGGAAGGAAATGAGAAAACAAACTAGTGAATTGAATAATATTAGATAGTGGCAAAGGTCACAGGGGAAAAAAATAGGATGGTGAAAGTGGCTCATTTGTGTCTGACTCTTTGCGACCCCATGGACTATATGGTCCAAGGAATTCTCCAGGCCAGAATACTGGAGTGAGTAGCCTTTCCCTTCTC